>MDKI01109159.1:0-19242 GCA_005239505.1 Nicotiana paniculata
GGGGGGGGGGAGGGTTTGACTTTTGCAGATGAGGGTAAGGGGGAGGGTTTAGGAACAATTATATAGGTTTAGGGGTGTGGAGTTCGGAACCGTTGTATCGAAGTGATCCAACGACTGGGGTTTGATGGGGCAAAATGGTGTTGCTTGGTTGTTACAGGGGACATGCCGGGTAAGGGATTTGGGCTGGAGTGTATTGTGTATAGAGAAGGGGTTTGGGCCTGGGTAGTTTTGGCCCAGGTCCGATTTTAATCCCCTTTAATTAACTAAACCAATTAAATTAATTAAATTCAAATCTAATTTAATCCAAGAAATGTAGTAATTAATTTAAACCTTATTTATTTATAGTTTAATCAAGAATAACACGACCAATTCTATATTCCTAATTAAATCCGTGATTTATCGAATAAAAGATGATTAGTTTTTTAATAATTAATTATTAAAACTACATTACGTCAAGTAAGCATCATTCGTCTATTATTTAGTTAACTATAACTTTATAATTCCTTGATAATAATGATGCGCCTAATTTTTGCAATTTTAAATAATTTTAAATGATGAATTATGAATATGCAATGCAAAATAAATTCACAATTAACACTAAAATTCAACAAAAATCTGTGAAATTAATTTATTTTATCGAATTTTGTAGGAGTATATGGTGGGTAAAAAATCACATGCTCACAACACTTATAGCCAAAACTTTAAAATTTCATTCCTTTTCCCGCTTTCAACTGCCTACTTCTCCTCTCTGTCTCTCTCTCTCCTCATCTTCTCCTTTCTTCAACTTACCAGTGACTTCCATCTTTTCTCTCTCTTCTTATCTTCTCCATTTTTCACCCCCCCCTTCTTCTTTTTCTTCTCTTTCTCTATAACGACACCAAACCATTATTTATTTATTTATTTATTTATTTATTTATTTATTTATTTATTTTTCTTTAAAATATCCTCCTCCTTCACTTGGATGGAAAAAAATACTACATCTTTATTGAGTAATTTCTGACCAAATTCTTGTGGTGGTTGCCGCCTTCTTCGCTTTCTGTCCACTTTCAGATATGGTTTTGCATGACACTTTTTTGGATGAATTTTATAAGAAGATGAGAGATGGACAAAATAAAATGGCCACTGCCGAGGAAAAGATTTTTCCCGGCCAAGTTGGCTATCCTCCACTACTGTCAATTCTCCTTTATTTATATATCGTGTAATTTGTCAAGGCCCAAAATCTACTATAGGTCGTGATGGCGCCTAACGCCGCCGTCAAGCAAGCCAACAATGGTTAATCAACTTAGTTACTCATTTTATTATTTCTGAAACCATGAATCCCATTGAATAAGTAGTGTAAAATCTAGCACTCGTAGAAAACCCTTGATTTTATTTTCCAATTCCCATGTATAGTATAAATTACAAGGTAAAATGACAATAATTACGCGAACTACAATAATGAACACCCAATAGGTACCTTTAAAACCCGGTGTCACAAGTGCATGAGCATTAATTAGAAAATATAATAAAATATAGCATTTGTCTGGAATACAAATTAGACAGGAGAAAATAAATAACTCTGATGAAGACTCTATATGTTGCGGATCGTAACATGGAATGCAGCTCACGCTAAATTCCCCGCAATATCTGCGCCTTTGCGCTCAAAAGACCACCAAACATATATGTACATGCACAATAAGTGCAGTAAGTGCAGCATGAGTACGTAAATCAACGCGTACCCAGTAAGTATCTAGACTAACCCCAGAGAAGTATCTTGTAGTTGATATCTCAAACTTGATTCAAATTGATTAAGCTTAGAGTTGATTTTACGTAAAATTTCAGATTGAAACTCAAAGAATACGAAGTTTCATAATTGTATGATAAATTTATCACCATTGTTTTAGAATTTTCACAATTTGTATTAAAATTATATGTTATTTGTATATGATACATTAATACCTAAAATAATATATGATAAAGATTGACTTTTGGGTTGAATTTTAGTTCTTGTTAAAGATTGAAGCTTTATTATCCTGAATTGTTTTCTATGAGTTTTATTTATGAATTGAAGTTATTTTGGTTGAGCCATCTGGAGGGTGTTTCACCCGAGAAGGTCATATTAGAGTAACGATCTAGTTTCTTTGAGTTAAGTATCTTGCCTAACTTTGTGTGGGGGAACTACCCCTTAGGATTTGAGTCAATTGTGCTATTGTGTCCTGTGAAGGTTGTGTACGCGAGGTGACGAGTACATGTTCGGGCTTATTTGTAGAAATTTGACAGTTTAGGGATCTTAGGTTCATATGTTCATTGTATATGAATTTGTTTGTCATGTTATTTCCCCCCTATTTTACTAAATTCACCCTTACGTGGCTTAATTAGAATTAATTGTTTCATGTTCTACCCTTATTGCCGATTAAACTCTTATGTGTTTTAACTGTAGTTATTGCCTCTTTTATCTTCATGCCATCCTTTTCGTAATTTCTTAACCTTAATTGAAATCATTATTATCTTTACGTAGTTACTTAACCTTAATTGAAATCATTATTATCTCTTCCATAATTGCTTAGCCTTAATATAAGTTTGTTATCCCTTTCATTTTCGACGCATGCTTATTTGGGGTCATTGATTCATGCTAATGGTCTTGTTGTCGAATTTCACTCGCGTAGAATCATTGTTACACATTACCTCTTCCTTGTTGAACTATTCTTGTTGAGACTATTATTTCCTTGTGGTGTCTTTCTTTATGAGTTCGTTCTCCTGTTTCTTTGTGTTCTGAAGTTCTTATGTTTATTTACTTGATGTTTTCTCGTGTTATTGTTGTTGTTGTTGCTGTTGTATTCAGTGTTATTGAGCTGAGTCTATACGTGGTTGTGATATTGAAGTTGTTTTGAGGAAATGTTGTGGCATGTGAGCACATATTGGAAAATTCATTTATTTGAGTTGTTATGTTTTTGGCATACGTGTTTTGTTGAGAAAATTGTTATGTTTTGTTGCATGAGGTTTCTGCCGTGCAGTTGTTATTGTGTTGCATGAGCTTTCTGCCATGTTGTGGTTATTACTGATATGCGCATGCGATGGTATAAGGTCTGGGTGCGGTGAGATAAGGTGGGATTGAAACGCGTGGCTAGTAGGGGAACTATTAGAAGCCATTTAGTATGATAAGGTGGGCTAAAACGCGCGATGCTATTCCGAGAAAACGATTTTCAAAACTAAATATAAAGGCTCCTGCAGTGATATAAGGAAAGTTGTGATTCATTTACGATTTGAGACTACGAGACGGTACCTCGGGAGTGATCCTGTTGTCATTTCCCCTTTTCTGTTGTCACGACCCAAATCCTAACTAAGGTCGCGATGGCGCCCAACACCACGTCAGGCAAGCCAACCTCTACTAGGGGTTTTAGGTAGTTTACCAAAAATATTTTTCAACACTTGCTTAACTTAGTTTTGAGGCATTAAGTAGAAACGGATAACTTAGGCAAATTTTATGTAAAATAAATAATCATGAAGTCATAACTAATGATTACATCCCAAAATAAAGTCTACTAGCGTGTGTATGCCAAGAACTAATGTCACAAGTCTACAGGCATCTAGTAGAATAATATCCAAAGAATGAAAGTCTGTCCTACTGGCTGAGTAAGTATAGACAGAAATAACAAAAGAATAGCTCCAAAGTGCTGCTGGAAATCGCCAAGAGAGCAGCTCACCGTGAAGCCTCGACTAGTAAAACTCAGGAACGAGCTCCGGACTAGAACCCATATGCACATGCCTCATAACCTGTACAATTAAGTATAGAGCATAGCATGAGTACATAAACAATATGTACCCAGTAAGTATCCCGCCTAATCTCGAAGAAGAAGTGACGAGAGGTCAACTTGACACTTACTAGGGTCCAAACAGTGAATATAGGTGATAATTTAAAAGAGGAAAACAAGTAAGCATGGATAGTAAGAAAATAAATATCGAATCGAAATAAAATCCAAACATGTAGTGAAGCATCAATTTACAAATTTTCAGTTCGATCCTCCAGGATAATTCACAGCTCAAGAGTCATAAACAATATCAGACAAATAGCATGCGCATAGTGGAATAAGGACATCCGGCGTGTCAACATAATAATAATAACTGTGCACTGATTAAGGGTCGAACGACGCGAACGATAGAGGCATCTATCAACCTGCCGTGGCGTACGGCCCTCTCCCACGAGAGTAGGGGAAAGAATCACTCTGCTCGCGAGATATAAATTGTGAAGCGGTCGCATGCAAACACACCATCTTTATTTCAATTCTTTTCAAATAAAAATTCCTTTAAAACATCAAATTCTTGGTTTTCTTAAAAACAAAATTGCATACAATGAAGTTACAAAGCATATAACTCGAGTTAATGGAATTCACATGGCATGGTGTGGGCCTAACTACCCGGACATAACAATAATAGTCACTACGCACGGGTTCTCGTTACCTCGCACGTAGGTAGTCCCCCACAACAATAACACGTAATCATTTAATTCACCTATGCGGAAAATTCCCTCTTACAAGGTTAGAAAGGAGACTTACCTCGTGTCAAGCCTACTTTCCAGGTCAAGAACGCGCCTGAAACTCCAAATACTCGCCCAATGACTCGAAACTAGTCAAATATTGCATAAATAAATCAATCTATACTCAAAAGTATGAAATTTCCCTATTTAAATGATTACTTCAACCTAAATTGCAAAATCCCAAAATACGCCCCTGGGCCCACATGCTCGGATTCCGGAAATTTCCGGAGGAAATACTTACTTATAGCCTAAGGATCAATATTATATGGTTTTTGTACGATTCCGTAACAATTTCTTGGTAATTTCCCATTTTTGTCAAAAAACTAGGTTTTACTCTAAACCCATAATTTTCACTAATTTAATGTGTTAATCTACCTAGGAATTCAAGTATTAAGATAAGTTTATAGTAAGAATTACTTACCTTATAGTAGCTAGGTCGAATACCCTCCTTGCATGCTCTCAAAATCGCCCAAGAATGAAGAAAAGTGTTAAAAAATGGCTAAGCCCCGTGTTTAAACCAAAGTGCACTGCCTACAGGATTTACGCACCTGTGAGAAAAATCTTGCACATACGGAGAAGGGAAAGGGGGCCTGGTTTCACATCTGTGGAGCAAAGTCTGCACCTGCGGCCCCGCTTTTGTGGAAAGGGGGTCCTCACCTGCGGAGGTGGGCAGCTCTCTCAGGAGTCGCACCTGCGAGACTGGGACCGCAGGAGTGGTCTCGCACCTGCAACTTGACCTCTGTTGCGGTCGCACCAGATCTAGTGCACCAGTAGTCCTTTTTGGCTGGTTTTTTCCTTGCTCGATGCTCAAATGGCATCTGAGCCCACCCGAGGCCCCATCCAAATATACCAACAAGTCCTAAATCATAATACGGACTCGCTTGAGCCTTCGGAACATCCGAAACAACGCTAAATTTAAAAATCATACGCCAAAACCTATTGGATCAAACTTAAGAACTTCAAGTTCTTTCAATTTGTTAACAATATGCCGAACCTAGCTATACTACTTGGAATGGCACCAAATTTTGCAAGCAAGTCATAAATGACATAACGGAACTATTCCCGATCGCGGAAGTCCTTCGGACCTCGATAACACAATAACACGTTCCAAACCTCAATTTGAACTTAAGGACATTCTTATTTCACTATTTGGTACCGAAACGCTCCCGCGTCATCCAAAACCCGTTTTGAACACACGCCCAAGTCCGAAATCATCATAAGAACTTATCGGAATCTTCGAATCTTGATTCTGGGGTCATTTACTGAAAATATTGACTGAAGTCAAATTTGGCCTTTAAGGCCAACCTTAAGGAACTAAGTGTTTCCATACCACTCCAAACTCCTCCAAACCTCGAACCACTCGTCCCTGCAAGTCATAAATAAGTAAAAGCAACTACGAGAATTCTCATTTAGCGGAACGGGGTCCTAGAACACAAAACGACCGATCGGGTCGTTACATTCTCCGCTTGTTAAACAAACGTTCATCCTCGAACGGGTCTAGAATCATACCTAGAGTGCTAATAAGTGTGGATATCTGCTCCGCATGTCCTCATCGGACTCCCAAGTCGCCTCCTAGACTGGTTGGCCTCTCCACTGGACCTTTACGGTGGAAACTCTCTTGGACCTCAACTGGCGATACTTCCTGTCAATGATAGCAACTGGCTTCTCCTTGTAACCCAATCTCTCATCTAGCTGAATGGTACTGAAATCTACCAAGTGAGAGAGGTCGAAGTGATACCTCCGGAGTATGGACACATGAAAGACCGGATGCACCCCTGATAAACTAGGAGGTAAAGCAAGCTCAAAGAAACCTCCCCAACTCGTCTCAACACCTCGAATGGGTCTATAAACCTCGGGTTCAGCTTTCCCTTCTTCCCAAACCTCATAATACCCTTCATCCGCGAGACCTTCAACAGAACCTTCTCGCTCTCCATAAATGATACATCACCCGCCTTCTGATATGCGTAACTCTTCTGTCTGGACTGTGCTGTGCGAAGTCTCTCCTGAATCAACTTCACCTTCTCCAAAGCATCCTTCACCAGATCGATACCATATAGCTTAGCCTCACCAGGCTCAAACCACTCGATGGGAGATCGACATAGCCGGCCATACAAGGCCTCAAATAGAGCCATCTCAATGCTAGACTGATAACTATTATTATAAGCAAACTCGGCCAAAGGCAAGAACTGGTCCCACTGTCCTACAAAGATAATCACACATGCGCTGAGCATGTTCTCCAATATCTAAACTGTCCACTCCGACTACCCGTCGGTCTGAGGGTGGAATGTTGTGCTGATCTCTACCCGGGTGCCTAACTCACTCTGTACGGCTCTCCAGAAGTGCGAGGTGAGCTGAGGACCTCAATCTGATATAATGGACACAGGCATACCGTGCAACCGAACTATCTCCCGAATGTAGATCTGGGCCAACCTCTTAGAAGTGTAAGTGGTAGCTACTGGAATGAAATGTGCTGACTTGGTCAACCTGCCCACAATGACCCAAACCGTATCAACCTTCCGCAAAGTCCGAGGCAACATAACTACGAAGTCCATAGTGATGCGCTCCCATTTCCACTCAGGTATAGGCATCTGCTGAAGTAGGCCTCCTAGCCTCTGGTGCTTATATTTAACCTGCTGGCAATTTAGGCATCTAGCCACATACTCCACTATGTCTTTCTTCATCCGTCTCCACCAGTAGTTCTGCCTCAGGTCACAATACATATTCGTAGCACTGGAATGTATAGAATACCGTGAACTGTGAGCCTCCTCCAGAATCCTCTCCCTCAGGCCATGAACATTAGGGACACATAAGCGACCTTGAAGTCTCAGAACACCATCCTCTCCAAGAGAAACCTCATTGGCACCACCCTGAACCACTGTCTCTCGGAGAGCCACCAAGTGTCGATCATCATACTGCCGAGTCTTGGTCTCTCCCAATAATAAAGATTGGGCCACAACACGAGTAAGAACCCGGCTGGGCTCAGAAAGGTTCAACCTCACCATGCGATTAGTCAAGGACTGAATGTCCAAAGCTAGAGGTCTCTCCTCTGCTGAAATGAAAGCCAAACTACCCATACTCTCCGCCTTCCTGCTTAAGGAATCTGCTACCACGTTTGCCTTTCCCGGATGATAAAGAATAGTGATGTCATAATCCTTTAGCAACTCAACCCACCTACGCTACCTCAAATTAAGGTCCCTCTACTTGAACAAGTGCTGCAAACTGCGGCGATCTGTATAAACCTCACAAGGCACCCCATACAAGTAGTGCCTCCAAATCTTAAGAGCATGAACAATCGCCGCCAACTCAAGATCGTGCACAGGGTAATTCTTCTCATGAACCTTCAGCTGCCGTGAAGAATATGAAATAACTCGCCCCTTATGCATCAACACACAACCCAAACCAACACGTGAAGCGTCGCAATAAACTTTATACATCCTAGAACCGGAAGGCAACACTAGAACTGGTGCTGAGGTTAATGCTATCTTGAGCTTCTGAAAGCTCGCCTCACAGTCGTCGGACCATCGAAATGGGGCATTCTCCTGGGTCAATCTAGTCAGAGGATTTGCAATGGATGAAAAGTCCTCCACAAATCGGCGATAATAACCCGCTAGACCCAAGAAGCTCCTGATCTCTACAGCTGAAGTAGGGCGTAGCCAACTCTGAAATGCCTCAATCTTCTTAGGAGCAACCTTGATACTTTCTCCAGATACCACATGCCCCAAGAATGTCACAGAATCCAACCCAAACTCACACTTGGAGAACTTATCATACAACTTCTGTTCTCGCAAAGTCTGGAGCACAACCCTCAAATGTTGCTCGTGCTCCCCCAGGCTACGTGAGTAAATCAAAATGTCATCAATGAAGACGATGACAAAAGAATCAATATAAGTCCTGAACACCCTATTCATCAAGTCCATAAATGCTGCTGGGGCATTAGTCAGGCCAAAAGACATCACCAGGAACTCATAATGACCATACCTCGTACGAAAGGCCGTCTTCGGAACATCCGAGTCCTGAATCTTCAACTGATGGTACCCCGACCTCAGGTCAATATTAGAAAACACCCAAGAACCCTGCAACTGGTCAAAAAAATCATCGATACGTGGAAACGAGTACTTGTTCTTGATGGTGACCTTGTTCAACTGGCGGTAGTCAATACACATCCGCATAGTCCCATCCTTCTTCTTCACAAATAGCACTGGAGCACCCCAAGGCGATACTCTGAGTCTGATAAACCCCTTAGCTAATAACTCCTCGATCTGCTCTTTCAGTTCCTTTGAAGCCATACAATAAGGGGGAATAGATATGGGCTGGGTTCCCGGAGCTAAGTCAATGCAGAAATCAATGTCACGATCCGGTGGCATGCCTGGAAGGTCCGAAGGAAATAAATCATCAAGATCTCAAACTACTGGAACTAAATCAATCATCGTAGACTCGGAGGTGGTGTCCCGCACATACGCAAGATAAACCAAACAACCCTTCTCGACCATATGTCGAGCCTTCAGGAAAGAAATGACCCGACTAGCGGCCCTAACTAAGGAACCTCTCCACTCCAATATCAGAAACTCGGGCATGGATAGAGTAATAGTCTTGGCATGGCAATCGAGAATGGCATGATAGGGAGACAACCAATCCATGCCCAGGATGACCTTAAAATTGACCATATCGAGCAACAGGAGGTCCGTTCTGGTATCAAACCCACAGAATGTAACCACACATGACCGATAAATCTGGTCCACAATCACAGTATCGCGCATACGAGTGGACACATAAACAAGAGTACCCAAGGACTCACAAGGAATATCAAGGGAAGGAGAAAATAAGACTGATACATATGAATAAGTGGATCCTGGATCGAATAATATCGATCCATCTCTACCGTATACTGAAATAATACATGTGATCACGGCATCTGAGGACACTGCATCTAATCTGGCTAGAATAGCATAGAATATGGCTGGAGCACCGGATGACTGACCTCCACCGGAATAAACATGAGCTGACTGGGCTCCCCCTTCCTAGACTCGACCTCTGGGATGACCCTTACCAGCCTGCCCTCCACCTCTGGGTGGCCGAACCGCTGGTTCTGACCTCATAGGCTAGTGACCCTGCTGCACTGCCTTGCCCCGAAGCCTGGGACAATGCCTTTTTATGTGACGTGGATCCCCACACTCAAAACAATCTCCCGGCACCATGGCCTGCTGCCCTGAAGAAGAACCCTGAATAGCGGGAGAACAGTAGGAACTCTGTAGCATAACACTAAAATAAGGACTGGTAGACCCCTAATGACCAGAATACCCGCTGGAGGAACCCTGGATAGCTGGCGGGCAGTAAGAACTCTCTGGCATGGCGCTGAAATAAGACCTCGCTAGGATACCTCGTGGAGGTGGTGGTGGTGCTGAATATGGGGGCCTATTGGGCTGGACCCTACAAAACTGACCTCTTCCCGTAGCTGGAGCACCTCTCAAAACCCCAGAAAATCTAGCCCTCTTATCCTGCTGACCCTGCTCACTACTCCTCGACCGATAACCCTCGATCCTACGAGCAATCTATACCACAAGCTGATAAGGAGTCCCCATCTCCACCTCTCGGGCCATGTTGGCCCTAATACCTGGGTGCAACCTAGCTACAAATCTCCGCACTCTCTCTGCGTCAGTAGGAAGTATCATTAGTGCGTGACGATACAGCTCAGAAAACCTAGCCTTGTATTCAGTCATCGACATCTGTCCCTACTCCATCTACTCAAACTAATACCGCAGCTCTTCCCTCTCAGAGGGTGGAATTTTTTTATTCATGAATAACTGAGTGAACTGCTCCCAAGTGATGGGAGGGGAATCTGCCGGTCTGCCAAGAATATTGGACTACCACCATCTACGGGCCCTGCCTTCTAGCTGAAAAGTGGTGAAGTCAACTCTACGAGACTCCAATATCCTTATGTTGTGCAGTCTGTCCCTACACCTATCAATAAAGTCCTGGGCGTCCTCATGATGCTCACCTCTGTAGACAGGAGGGTGCAGTCTGGTCCATCTATCTAATAACTTCTGTGGATCGCCATCCGCAGCTGGTCTGGGCTTAGGACCTGCTGCTGCTAGTGGCTGAACCCCACCCACGGGCAGTGTACCCGGGGTCTAATATACTGCTGCTGCATATCTGGCGGCCTGTACAGTAGGGGTCTATGCTCCCCCTCCCGCCTGAGATGTGGCTGGATCTGCTGGGAATAAACCAACCTGAGTCATGGTGTCCATGAACCGCATTATACGGCCCATGACCTTCTGAAATCCTGGCATTGTCGTAAAATCCAAAGGGGAAGGATTATTTGCGGGAACCTCGCTCTGCTCCTCAGTGATGGGGTTCTCTATTGGATCTGCTGGGGGTGTGACTGGTACAATCCTGGGACGCCCTCGTCCCCTACCTCGGGCCGGTGCCCTCCCCCGACCTCTACCACAGCCTCGGATGACGGGGTAGCGTCCCCTCCCGGGTCCGGAACATCAACTGCTCATGTCCTCACCATCTGTGAGAGAATAGAAGAGTGAGATTTAGTATACCATCAACTGCACAATAGAAGGTGAATAAAGAGATATTTCTTAGCACCCTATAGCCTCCCGAAGATAAATACAGACGTCTCTGTACCGATCCACATGATTCTATTGAGGTTTTCCGTAACTTGTGAGACCTATGTGAACCTAGAGCTCTGATACCATGTTGTCACGACCCAAATACCTAGTGATTTCAAGTAGTTTACCAAAAACATTTTTCAACACTTGCTTAACTTAGTTTTGAGATATTAAGTAAAAACGGATAACTTAGGCAAATTTTATGCAAAATAAATAATCATGAAGTCATAATTAACGATTACATCCCAAAATAAAGTCTACTAGCGTGTGTATGCCAGGAACTAGTGTCACAAGTCTACAGTCATCTAGTAGAATAATATCCAAAGAATGAAAGTCTGTCCTACTGTCTGAGTAAGTATAGACAGAAATAACAAAAGAATAGCTCCAAAGTGTTGTTGGAAATCGCCAAGAGGAGCAGCTCACCGTGAAGCCTCGACCAGTAAAACTCAGGAACGAGCTCCGGACTGGAACACATATGCACCTGCCTTAGAACTTGTACAATTAAGTACAGAGCGTAACATGGGTACATAAACAATATGTACCCAGTAAGTATCCCTCCTAATCTCGAAGAAGTAGTGACGAGAGGTCGAATTGACACTTACTAGGGTCCAAACAGTGAATTTAGGTGATAATTTAAAAGAGGACAACAAGTAAGCATGGATAGTAAGAAAATAAATATCGAATCGAAATAAAATCCAAATATGTAGTGAAACATCAATTTACAAGTTTTCAGTTCGATCCTCCAGGATAATTCATAGCTCAACAGTCATAATATCAGGCAAATAGTATGCGCATAGTGGAATAAGGACATCCGGCCTGGGCCAACATAATAATAATAACTGTGCACTGCCGAAGGGTCGAACGACGCGAACCATAGATGCATCTATTAACCTGCCGTGGTGTACGGCCCGCTCCCATGAGAGTAGGGGAAATAATCACTCCGCTTACGGGATATATATTGTGAAGAGATCGCATGCAAATACAACATCTTTCTTTCAATTCTTTTCAAATTACAATTCCTTTAAAACATCAAATTCTCGGTTTTCTTAAAAACAAAGTTCCATACAATGAAGTTACAAAGCATATAACTCGAGTTAATGGAATTCACATGGCATGGTGTGGGCCTAACTACCCGGACATAACAATAATAGTCACTACGCACGGGCTCTCTTCACCTCGCACGTAGGTAGTCCCACACAACAATAACACGTAATAATTTAATTCACCTATGCGGAAAATTCCCTTTACAAGGTTAGAAAGGAGACTTACCTCGTGTCAAGCCTACTTTCCAGGTCAAGAACGCGCCCGAAACTCCAAATATTCGCCCAATGACTCGAAACTAGTCAAATATTGCATAAATAAATCAATCTATACTCAAAAGTATGAAATTTCCCTATTTAAATGATCAACCTAAATTGCAAAATCCCAAAATACTCCCCTAGGCCCACATGCTCGGATTCCGGAAATTTCCGAAGGAAATACTTACCTATAGCCTAAGGATCAATATTATATGGTTTTTGTACGATTCCGTAACAATTTCTTGGTAATTTCCCATTTTTGTCAAAAAACTAGGTTTTACTCTAAACCCATGATTTCACTAATTTAATGTGTTAATCTACCTAGGAATTCAAGTATTAAGTTAAGTTTATAGTAAGAATTACTTACCTCGTAGTAATTAGGTCGAACACCCTCCTTGCATGCTCTCAAAATGGCCCAAGAATGAAGAAAAGTGTTAAAAAATGGCTAAGTCCCGTGTTTAAAACGAAGTGCACTGCCTACAGGCTTTTCGCACCTGCGGCTCGAGGACCGCGCTTGCGGTCTCGCATCTGGGAGAAAAATCTCTCACCTGCGGAGAAGGGGAAGGGGGCCTGGTTTCGCACCTGCGGAGCAGAGTCCGCACCTGCGGCTCCGCTTCTGCGGAAAGGGGGTCCGCACCAGCGGAGATGGGCAGCTTCCTCAGGAGTTGCACCTGTGAGACTAGGACTGCAGGAGCGGTCTCGAACCTGCGACTTGACCTCCGCAGGTGCGGTCGCATCAGATCTGGTGCACCAGCAGTCATTTTTGGCTGGTTTTTGCCTCGCTCGATGCCCGAATGGCATATGGGCCCGAGACCCCGTCCAAATATACCAACAAGTCCTAAATCGTAATACGGACTCGCTCGAGCCTTCGAAACATCTGAAATAGTGCTAAATCTAAAAATCATACCCCAAAACCTATTGGATCAAACTTAAGAACTTCAAGTTCTTTGAATTCACTAACAAAACGCCGAACCTATCTATACTACTCGGAATGACACCAAATTTTGCAAGCAAGTCATAAATGACATAACCCGGTCTCGGAATTCCGTTCGGACCTCGATAACACAAAAACACGTTCCAAAATTAAATTTGAACTTAAGGACATTCTTATTTCACTATTTGGCACCGAATCTCTCCCGGGTCATCCAAAACCCGTTCCGAACACACGCCCAAGTCCAAAATCATCATACGAACCTACCGGAATCTTCGAATCTCAATTCCGGGGTCGTTTACTAAAAATATTGACTGAAGTCAAATTTGGCCTTTAAGGCCAACCTTAAGGAACTAAGTGTTCCCATACCACTTCAAACTCCTCCAAACCTCGAACCACCCGTCCCTGCAAGTCATAAATTAGTAAAAGCAACTACGGGAAGTCTCATTGAGGGGCACGAGGTCCTAGAACACAAAACGATCGGTCAGGTCGTTACATCTGTGCACTTGTCTTTGATTGTTGTTTTTATTAGCATACTATTAATTATTTTCCTCCGTGTTGCACTATTTGCTCAGCTCTGTGTAGCTAATCTTGTTGTGATGGTTGCTGCTTCAAACTTCATTGCTGCTTCTGCTACACCGTACATTTTTTGGTGATAGCTGCTTATGTAACATTCATTGACTCTACTCTTAATTGTTGACTAGAATTATGGTAAAACACTTCCACAAGCAGACACATAATTAAGTCACCCTTATCAGTTTCAAAAGGTGAACCCTGACGACATTAATCATTATACGTACTCGTCTTCTTGCCTTATGTGTGAGGATTGTTCTGTTGACACATGAATCGTCCATGCAATTATGAGTTGTAATGTGGGCACAAAATGCCAAGTGATTAGGGTTCATGAATTGGGACCCGTGAGCCGTGATTATGAGTTTCGGTACCCCGTGAAAATGCTTGAACAAATTTGGCGTGAAAGCGATTGTTCTCATTGAGTTGTTGCTGGTTTTTCCTTTTTTTGGTTTCCCTGGACTTAGACTGCGACTAGTTACTCTACAACATTATTACCTAACTGCTGACTGCTGAATATTGTTGTTACTAGTGTATCATTGCAAGTATTGTCTTGTATTCCTTATCCTATTTAGCTTTATATTAATATTTTTTCTTTGTTAGTTCATGTACACTCTTGTTCAGGTTGTTTAATCCGGTAGGTGTCTTTACTGTCCCTCGTCACTACTCCACGGAGGTTAATCTTGATACTTACTGGGTACCGTTGTGGTGTACTCATATTATACTTCTGCACATTTTTGTGTAGATCTAGGTGCCTCGGTTGTTGTTGATTATTAGTGGCTGGTCAATCTATGGAGACTCAAGGTAAACCTGTCATCGCGTTCGCATGCCTCAGAGTCACCTTTTGATATTTTAATTGAACTGTTTAATTCTATCCCGAACATTTGCATTTTGGGATTTTCTAGCAAACTTAGTAGAGCTTAAGACTTGTACTACCAGTTTTGGAATTGTAAGTTGTGTAATAAGGTTTCTACTTCATATTTATCAATTATTGGTTGAATTCTTCTATTAATTTAGTATGTGTTTGTAACGATCCCACCGGTCGTTTTGGACATTTACGCTCCTTCGAACTATTTGAAGTCTTGAATAGTATTATGACGTGTGTGAATTGTCGGTTTTGATTTTAAGGTGTTTCAGGATTTGTTTGGAAGAATGGATTTCATGTTGGAAGCTTAAATGAGAAGGGTTGACCAGAGTTTGACTTTTGAGTAAGCGACTTTGGAATGGATTTTTGATGATTCCAATAGCTTCGTATGGTAATTTTGGAGTTAGGAGCATGTCCGGAAAATTATTTAGAAGTCCGCAGTTAAATTAGGCTTGAAATGATTAAAATAGAAATTTAAATTTGGAAATTTGACCGGGGAGTTGACTTTTTTGATATCGGGGTCGAAATCTGATTCTGGAAATTGGAATAGATCTGTTATATCATTTATGACTTGTGTGAAAAATTTGAGGTCAATCAGACTTGATTTGATAGGTTTCGGCATTGAATGTAGAAGTTGAAAACTCTTCGTATCATTAAGCTTGAATTGGGGTGTGATTCATGTTTTTAGCGTTTTTTGATGTGATTTGAGGCTTTGACTAAGTTCGTATGATATTTTAGGACTTGTTGGTGTATTTGGCTGAGGTCCTAGGGGACTCAGGTGAGTTTCAGATGGTTAACAAATCAAATTTTGTACTGGAATTGTGCTGGAATTTTCTTATGTCTGAACATGGTTTCCTTATACGCGATCGCATAAACTTGTCCGCGACCGCGTAGGCTTTTTTGAGGCAGTGATGATTTTTTTCTATGCGATTACGAGTGTTGGAACGCGATCGCACAAGTTTGGCTAGGCTGTGCTTCGCGAACGCGTGGAGAGTGTCGCGTTCACGTAGAAGAAATGAGGCGTCTAGGTTCACATGCGATTACTCTTCGCGATCGCATGGGTATGGTCATCGATCACGTAGGGTTGTGAGGACAGTGCTTCATAGTCGCGTGGGAATATCCGCGATCGTGAAGGCCATTTTCTAGGCGAAATTATTTTTGTTCTTCGCGATAGCAAGAATTTGTCCGTGATCTCATAGGAGAACTCACTGGGCAGATAATTTAAGTTCTGAAAATGAGACTTCGTCCCATTTTCCATTTTTACCGATTTGGAGCTCGAGACGAGGCGATTTTCAGGAGAGTTTCAATGAAAACATCGGGGTAAGTGTTCTTAACTCAACTTTGGTCAAATTACCTGAATCAGTGGTTGTTTTTAACATTTAATTGGTGATTTAAGTTGGAAAATTTAGAAAACCCTCATGGTTTAATTTGAAGATTTGAGGGTCGAGTTGATGTCGGAATTTGGTAAAATTTGTATGGTTAGACTCGTGGTTGAATGAGCATTCATATTTTATAACTTTTGCAGGGTTCCGACGAGGGCCCTGTATGGATCAAAATCTGACCATACGAGAATAACATAAAAAAGGAATGGCGTGGAGGCGGTTAAGCCGTGATCGTAGTTTACAAAGCACCATAGTGAGGAGCTACTCATCCACTGCTGAGGTCAAATCATCAGAAGGCCTCTACGGCGTAGCACACCCCATGGCACTTAAGAAGGTCAACCTAAAGTTCCAACAGCAGATTACAGTACACTGGTTAAGGACCGTTGGGTAAGGGGCAACACCTAGTATATATACAGGATAAAAGAACGATGGAAGGGGGGGCTTTTTCACTTTTTGAGTCCTCTCTAAGGGGAGTCTACTTAAAACTCAAAAGAAGGTTCTAAACCTTGTGGCAGATCATTGTAACCATCATCATGGAATCAATAAAGATACATTTTCGTAGCCATTAACGGGGTGTCTCCTTGTTCTTCTTTATCATACATTGTGGAGTGATAGTGTTGAGAATGTAAGTCCATTATTTACATTTGACATCTTTTACAATCTTAACGAGTTCTCAAGCTTAACCATATCCGATGTTCCTCACTTAATATTTTTCGATCTAGAGTTAATTATCCTTGGCTAGGATTTACCCCCATCCTCTTATTAATTCGTTTAAGAAATGGTTTAACACTTTTTTGGTCAAAACAATTTGGCGCCATCGGTGGGGATTTTCTAGCCAAAGCCTTAGTTCCCTCTACATCCACCAAACCAACCAAGGATAAATCCTTACATGAAACCGGAGTTATGCCTGGCTTATACGCGACACCTACGTTGCGCACTTGATACCCAATTTCTTCCATATATATTTGAAAAATACATATATACTTTCAAAATAGTGCATGAGCATCAACTAGTATTTTTCCATAATTTTCTGTAATTTTAAAGGATTTTTAATTAATTTATTTCAGCATTTTATTATCTAAGTAATTACTAATTGCATCACAAATGATTTTATAATAATTTTATTACTTAATTTTTATCATTTATATTTATATTAAGGTTTAATCATTTTATGTATAATTATATTTACATCTTTAGGTTATAATTGCAATAACTTTGCAATAATAGCCCATGCATGCATAATTACTTTATTTACACGAAAAAATGAATTTTTATATTTTTATAATATTAAGTAATTATTTTAAATTATTTTCATATACAAATAGCATTTTTATCATTTACTAATTATTTTTATAAATTATTTTATTAATTTAAGTGAGTATTTAGAACATAGCCCCTTTCTTTAATTAATTTTCGGACCTCCCAGCCCAATACTAACCAGCCCAATTACCCTAACCCATAACCCAATACCCAATAAACTACCCATACCATACCGCCTAATTAAACCCGCCCCACCTAAATATCCAATCCTGGTCGTTGATCTTAGAAGATCAACGACCCTAAACTACCCAAACCTTTTTAATATATCAAAACCCCTCCAAACCCTATTTCATTTCCCCCCAAACCCCCCGTCACCTGATCCTCTCCTATCTTCTCTCTCACCCCCCAAACTCTAGCCCGTTGTCACACTTTTCCCTCTTGATTCATGGGATTCCCCTTCGATTCCATGCCTTTTTTGGCTTCATTTCTCTACTGGCTATACGATCCTGATGCTACTTGATTCATTTGCCTCAAATGGCAAGTGAATCTCAAGAGACTCAAACCAGATTTGGTTCAAAGTCTCCCATATCTTGATTATTCCGTCTGTGTTCACTCCTAATACCTGTGAGTACAAATATTTCATATTTTTAGGGTTTCAAATCTCTGGTTCAAACCAGATTTGGTTCGATTTCTGTTTATTTTTTGTTGAGTATGTTCAGATCTTCTTAGGTCTGGAGAGATTTTATGTTTATTGTGGTATTTCTCCTTTAAAGTTTTTGTCACGACCCAAACCGATGGGCGACAACGGGCACCCGGTACCTTACTCGATCGAGTACCAACGTAATGTATCATTCTTATTACATCATCATATGCATGTGACATACAGGCCTAATAGGACAACATAATCATTATAAACTCAAAACATAGGCCGACAAGGCCGTACAATCTTCCACGTATACGACATATGTCTACAAGCCTCTAAGAGTACATAAATGTCATAAAGGTCAGGATAGAGTCCCGCCATACCAAACAATACCTGTCTAAATCATACTAACCAAACAAGCGACTCCGAAGCAAATTGAGCGCACAACCATCTTCCGCTGAGCTGATAGCCTACTTGGAGGGCTCTCGACCTGTCTATCAGGACCTGCGGGCATGAAATGCAGCGTCCCTAGGCAAAAGGGACGTCAGTACGAATAATGTACCGAGTATGTAAGGCACATAAATAAGTACATAAGAGACATGGAAGAAATATAGAGCACATGACTCAACCTGTAATCCTGAATAGCTTTGTAAAACATAAATTACTTTTAGCGTCATGCATATGCATATGAATGTCATGTCATGCATAGGTACATGTTTCATAACATCATCAGCCTCTGAGGGCATCCCATCATTTCATATCGGCCACTGTGGGCAAAATCATCATCGTATACCAGCTGATCAGGTGGTGGTGCGTATATAACACCATAACCATTCCCATTTCTCATATACATATATATACATACATATATACACGTATAATGCCGTTTGAATATACATACATATATACGCGTATATAACGCCGTTTGAACCATATTTCAGCCACTGTGGGCAACATTATCATCATCATATACCAGCTGATCAGGTGGTGGTGCGTATATAACGCTGTAACCTTTCCCATATCTCATATATATATATATATATATATATATATGTATATATATATATATATATATATATATAACGCCGTCTGAGTCATGGGTTAATGTACATGTATAAATGCATGAAATGCATATGGAATACATTAATAAAATCTCTCGGTACGTC
>ML352978.1:2342-22003 GCA_005239505.1 Nicotiana paniculata
GCGGGGAAAAATAGATGCATCTTGGTTCGAGCCGTTCGACCCTTCGGCAGTGCACAATTTATTATTGTTGGTCCGCGCCATTCGATCCTCAGCATTTCTTGCGCATGAAAATTGCTGCGTATTTCCTGTGATTTGCACATATTTATCGGCCTAAGAAAATTCTTAATGACCAGTTAAAAAGAAGAAGAACTGATGTGTAAAATGTGAAAATAATTCTGATGTTCTCATCCCTAATTATTATTCAAATTTGTCAACTGAAATGATGAAGGTGTTAAAGTGGTAAATATAAGAAGAACTGATATTTCGTTATCCCTGATATTTAAATAAATTGCCTATGACATTCATGCTTAGTGTCTCACTTGATTACACTAAATTGACCTTTAGCAAGTGTCAAATCGACCTCTCGTCACTACCTCTCTGAGGTTAGGCGAGATACTTACTGATTACACGTTGTTTTCGTACTCATGCTACACTTGTTGTGCATTTTTATTGCACAGGTACTTTCACAGCGAGGTGGCTGGTTTGGAGACTTAGGCGAGCTGTATCATCCGGAGGCGATTCGCAGATGACAGAATCTCCCTCGTATTGTATTCATTTTGTTTTAAATTCCATTGTCCAATTTGTATCTCGGACAAGCTTTGTAATGATTGTATAAATTCTTAGAAATTGCTCATGCACTTGTGACACCGGGTTCTGGGATGTGTATGAGATGTATTTTATAAGAATGAAATATTAAACTGTCCTATTTACTTAACGAATTTTTTTAGTTATTTTGTAATAAGTTAAAGGTAATGATTTCAAAAATGTTAAAACAAGAATTTATTTCAACTAATTAATGATTGGCTTGCCTGGCGATGGTGTCAGGCGCCATAACGACCTTAATAGATTTTGGATCGTGACATGAACAATATTGTATAATAATTGTATTTAAGTTGTATGATATTGTAGTTGTATATAACTGGGTAGAGATAATATATGAAAGTTGTTGATAAGTTGTATCATATATAATTAGTTGTATGAAATTTGTTTTTACGATGTATAAATCAAATACAAAATATACAAAAGACATATTGTATAAAAATTGTATTTAAGTTCTATGATATTATTGTTGTATTTAACTGTATAGAAATAATGTATGAAAGTTGTAGATAAGTTGTATAAAAATTTTATTTAAATTTTATAAAATTGTATTTAAGTTGTATATTATTATAGTTATATTATATTTGTTTGAATACGGTATGAAAGTTATAAACAAGTTTGACTGTCACGGTTGACTCCCAGACCAAACCGATTGAAGTTGAAGAGAAGTTAGTTTTGGATAGAGGCATGCATGAGTAGGTTGAGGCAATCGAAGAGAAGTTTTGGCATGGTGGAGGCCGCCATTGATGACGAGCTCATCAGAATCGTAAATGGAGGTTAAGGAAATTGAAATTAGCTACCAGAGAAAGTTGAGTACAAGTTTTGGGTGAATTCGGAGGAATCGAATTGGTGAGTTGAATAGATTATCACCAAGTGCGGTGAAGGTGCATCCGAATTTTTTTTTCTATGTATAATCTCTTTTGGGTGAATATCTTTTTGGGGCGATAATTGATGAAGGATTTTTACCTAGAAAAGAAAACAAAGTCCTTCGGAGTTGGAGGTGAATTCGAAGGAATCAACGCAACCTTGTACACTTTTGTATGGGATTGTAGCTGCAACAATGATGTTGGTTTTGGGGTTGGTAAGAAGTGTGGTAACTAAGGTAGTGTTCAACAATTAGGAGTCTTTTAAGGAAATGTATATGAATTGTAAATAATATACAATCATAGTAGGTATATAGCAAACTTTAGAGAACTTTGGTAAATAAGTTTGTATTATGGTATAGGAATGAAAAAATCCCTTGTTTTAACTCCAGCTATGTTGCTATTGGGCTCAGTATCTTGCTATTGGGCTCAGTATCTTGGAATAAACGGCCCATTGGTCCATAATCAAACATGGTTTTCACAAATCCACTCGACAATAGAAAAGCAATTAAATAATAATAGCAACATTAAAGTTCAAAGTCCAGTTTCATACTTTCTTAGAAATCAGTAAATACTACTGCCCAAAAAAAACTGAACATATAACAAAAGGTTGTATAAATTACTGACTCGCACACAACAAAATAGAATATTAACATCAAATACAAAAAAACTTCATGACGACATTTCACCAAGATAATAGCAGATGGCTTCTAAACTTTCACATATATAATCCAAAGATAAAGCGGGTGTTCAGCCCCATACATGTTTACATCAGAATTAGACAAAAAGAAAATAAAGCTCTGAAGCTGAGAAGATGGAACATCAAGGAGCAAAACAGCAGTAATAAACTAGCTCACAACAACTTCAGAATTAACCCAGAAATCCAGAAATTACTCCAAAAACAGTATGATATGAGAGCAGAAGATGGAAAATAAGAGTGAATTTTCTATTTTTCTTTTAAGAGTGAACATCAAATTTTTTAACGTCTGAAGTCTGTGAGGGGAGTCCCCTTTTATAGGGCAAAATAGGACCAACTCACCTCCCATGTGCTCTTCCTGAAATTAAGGAGAAAGGGTATCTTTTTTAACTAACTGTTACAACTGTCCGTTTCTTATCCAATTTTAGCATTTTATCTTAAAAGATTGGGACAACTGTCCCTTTCTAGAAACTTCTCAAGCAAGCTTATTCAGATTCCCTAAATTTGTTTCCAATTAACCACTTAAAGTTTATGTTGTTATCCCTTCGCCCTCCTAATTTCTAATTGGCATTCAAAACCTCTAAACTCAAACAAATAAGGCCGAAATCAGAGATAAACCAAAACATAAACAATTCATTAATTAAAACCTAACTAAACTACTGAGTTAACTAAAGCTGATTTAATTAGCCTAAATACACGTATTTAAACTAAACAATACTGCAATTAGCAAGTCATGCAGAACTGAGACTGTGAATCAATTTTGACTTTTTTTAAAAAGAAAAATGACATACTTCGCGAAAATTAGAAAAAATAAAAATTAATTAAAGAGCGAGGAAAGGAAAGAGAGAAATTACTAATTAACCTTTAAGAGAAAAGAAACAAAAAACCCTCCGGCGAAGTTCCGATGAACAGCACGGCTCTGACCAAAATACGATTTTCGAGATACAACATGAAATTTACATTAGTGTATAACTCTTTTCAGGATCTTTCCAATGATATAAATTTTAACCATAAATGGATGGTAGTAATTAGAAGAGGAAAAGGGCGGCTAGAGTTTTGGTTTTGACATCTGAAAATTGACGAGTTTGAGGAGAAATTAGAGAAAATTAAAGGTAGGTCAGTGATTACGGGAGTTTGGGGATTGAAAGATGTGAGTTTGAGATTATTTGGTGATGCGGCCGCCAGCAGAGTTTTGTAGGGGTGTAGTGGCGGTTAAGGTTTGATTGTTAGAGAAGAAGAAGAAGATGAATGAAAGGATTTTTAGGGTATTGGGGGTTGGTTAGGACAATTATAAGGGGGAAGGGGCCAGTTCTGGTCCGTTAGATCCAAAGGGATCAACGGTCGGGATCGCTTCTAATCAAAACGGAGTCGTTTGGTTGGGGTGTGGACCAGAGGGGTTTTGGGTTTGGACTGGCGCATTGGTTGGGGGGGGGGGGGGATTTGGGCCTAGAAATTGCTTTGGCCCAAATTCGGGACCAAACAAAACTTTTTTTTTATTTCTAATAAGATTAATTAAAAACCTAAATTAAGTCCTAAATCAATCTAATCTGTAGAATTAAACTTAATTATCTATTTCTAATATTTAAATTATTAATTAATTTAAAACTAATGAAAGAAAATTACTAATTTGCAACTAAAAGCTAAAAATGTAAAAATAACCAATATTTTTGTGATTTTTTTGTTTAATAATGCAATTAACTTATGTAATTAAATCCTAAATGCAATTAAGACCTAAATTGCTATGCATGAAATATTTTAGACATTTTTTGGTATTTTTCTCATAATTTTAAAATGTTAAATATGCAACTAAATGCAAGCACCAATTAACAAGAAATTCCTAAAAATTCTATAATGAAATAATTAGAAAAATCTATTTTGTGAATTTATAGGAGTATTTTTAGTCAGGCAAAAAATCACGTGCTCACAGTTAGGAATTTTACCTTTTGACTTTTGGCTTGTTTTTGTCATTTGAGGTTAAAAATAAGTGCTTAAAAATACTTTTTACCTTTATCCGAACACTACAAAATGACTTAAAAGTGATTTTGGCTTAAAAACACTTAAAACAAGTCAATCCAAACGGGCTCTAAGAAGAGCTTCCACCACACCAAGCAATGGTAAAAAAATAAGGGTATTATTACTTTTAGCCCGCGCAAGAAACTATTTACATTCGGTAGCTAAAAAGTGTATAAAATTTGCATATTTTTATATTTAACTGTTTACCCCAAAATTTAGATAATAATTAAACTTATATTGTGATTTTAAGGATATGTGATTTCATTCAATACAAATCGATAAATATGAAAGTAAATGACGAAATTAAACTATAAATAAATCAAACCAATGTTCAAACAAAGCTTTAGCCTCGAGTCAAGATACCCTCGAACTGATAAATGCAAAAATAGTAAAGACAGAATAGACTGATGAACAAGAACACGAGTGATGAAAAAAAAGTTGTATTGCTTCTTTCTCAGTGAATAATAATCATTAAAACTGATTGGAACTCCTCTTTATATAGGAGAGGAATTCTAATTATAGTATAGCTCTAATTATAGAAGGAAATCGTATAATCGGCTAATTAACCGCTTCTGATTTGATCCGTTACGCGATTCACGCCACGATCCTCGACAATCACAAATGTCTCGCTCTTCTGTTACTAAACTATCCCCGATGTTACTTGGAGTCTATCTTCCTTTGCTTCGATTGATGTTGACCTCGATCTCGGAAGAGACTTCGATCTCAAACTCAATGCCTCAGCTCTTCGATACAATGTCCCAGTCTCGATCAAATAGTAAAATCGGGTGACCCTGATTTCTACCGTATACAAATAGTCCCCTTGTTTCTTGGAGTATAATGATAATAAACAAACCGAGCCTTCGATTTTTTCGACCTCGATAAACAATGATGTCATCCCCGTGACGTAAGCGATGGAATTGACCGAAACGTCCCGTCGATACAGTTCCCCAAACCATTAATGAGCATTAGTTGAAGGTCGTCCACTAGTGCCATTGAACCGTCACCGTAAATCCATAAATAAGGCTTATTTTTTTTTTGAATCAAACTTTAACTTGACCTTCACATGTTCTTCTAAGCTTTTACCTATCTCAAGTTCTTCTCTTTCATTACTCTTTAGGTTTTCACCGCTAGTTTCAAACCACCAAACCTTACTATCTTCTTCCTTCTTCAACTAATACAATGGAGAAAACATCTAAAACGGTTCCACAAAAGGAAAAAATCTTCCTCTTCTTCTTCTCGGCCAGCCGGTACTCAAATGACAGCGGATCCGCTCCCTGAGGAGTGTGTTCCCGGACCGTGTGTTCTTAAATCTGACTTCAAAATTGAGAGACCTCTATCAGTCCCTGGTCGGCGTGAGCACGTGTCAAGATATATCTGCTCGATAACTGTGGGGTATTTTGAGCAAATCAAGAGGGATTGCAACTGGGGAGGCAAAGAGATAGTGATCCCCTCCCCTGAAGAGAGCATTACCACTTATGTGGAAGGTTACCTAAATTTTTACACTTACCCTTTCACATTGGGCCCCCTCGATCCTGTCATCATTGACTTTTGCCGTCAATATCAGGTGACTTTGGGATAAATACACCCCTTATTTTGTCACATAGTGATCATGTTCTGGTTCTTTACCAACAAAGCTGAGGGGTTGCCGTTCACCCTCGATCACCTCATCAGGTTATACAGCCATCGCATCTTTTGAGGGTCGATCAAACTGCAACGTTGAGCGACCAAGGCGTTGTTCTCAAGTATCGAGGAGGACAAAGATCGAGGGTGGATGGGTCATTTCATTCGGGTGAGGACTTGCGATCTCATCCCGAAGGAGAAAATTCCATTTTCTGAGAAATGGAACCCAAAGCGTAAGTAGCACTCTACTTGTTAATTTTCATGTTGTGTTTCATTTTCTGATTTATTTGATATCTTATTTCATCATGCAACGGTTTTTTGGATGCCTCGACCAATCCCTGACCTCGAGAACTAAGTCCGAAATCTGGCTTTGACCTCTTATTATGTTGAGAGTTATTGGCGCGACTTGGCAAAAGGCCGATGGGAAGCAAAGAACCACGGTGAGCTTCCCCTTTCACATATCTGACGCATTTCGATATTTCTTTTTGACTTAAATTTTTCTTGTGCAGTCCTGAGCAAAGATGCGGGCCTGAGGCCTCCATCTAGCGATGAAGAGGCTATGTCCCCGGATCCGAATCTGGGGAAGGACAATAAGAGAAAAAGGGCCTCGGCCTTCGAGGACCCTAAGCGACTCACTCGGGGCAATGACATCAGGTAACTCGCCATCTCTTCCTTCCTACTCCGAAGAGGCTATACGGGATGCTCAGGCTTTGGAGACTCCTGAAGTAGGAGGAGTCCCTAGTGAAGAGGATCCTTTTCGGGACTGTTTTACCGGGGTTGAGCATGCCTACGATCTCAATGATGCATCCAAAATTTTCGAAGAGGCCTAACGTCTTCTGAACCGAGTAAGTTTTAATTTTGTTGATTTAGCTTTCTTTTTTTTTTTTTTTTTTTTTTTTTTTTTTTTTTTTTTTTTTTTTTTTTTACTTTTTTCTATCTAACTCCTTTCTTTTTTCATACGGGCTTTCTCTAAGTTCTGGGCAGAATAGAGCCAATGCGAGGCCGGTCTTCAAAGGCTTACAAAAGAAAGGAATGCCCTCAAGCTTCACTGCGGGTAGAAAGACGAGTAGATCAAGGACCTCCGAGCTGATTTGGCTAGAGCTCATAAGGAGGAAACCAAGCTGAACAAGCAGGTAAAGATTCTCTTGAAAAAACAAGGGATTGATTCAGAGGCAGAAGCTAATGTTTCAATGTCACAGTTACAACAAAATATCGAGAGGATCGAGCTGTTCCGGGAGGAGGTCGATCGAATGAAAGCAGACTGCTACAAGTGGAAGGAAGGCATGGACCACCTTGCTGCTGAGAAAGAAACTGCCTTGTTCCAGTTTTCGTCGATCGAAGTCCAAATTCGAAGTGCGAAGGAGAATTTCTTGGCTTAGTCTAAGAGGATTGAAGAGCTCGAAGCTCAGCAGGATTCCGAACTTACAAAAGCTCAAGCTGAGGCTGAAAAAGCAAAGGCCGATGCTGATAAGACAATGGCCATATATCTGGATGATGCTGAAGCTACCCAAGCTCAAGTGAGGGAGGCTGCCAATCGAGAACATTGGATACCCGAGCTTGCAAGGTTCCAGTCCCGGAGGGAGACCCTCGAGGAGATCCACGCCTGTGGTTTCGACCTTTCTGAGGAGATAGCACAGACAAAGGTGCATAAAGGCGATGCCAGGCTACTGACCTCTTCTGATGATGATGACGAGGATGACGGCAGCAAGACCGGGTCCGATAATGATGAGGGGCCCGAGGAAGAAGCTCCCCCCGAGGAGGGAGTCAACCCCGAACATAGCTAGGACTTTTGTATTTTTCTTTTCTTTTTCTGTGTAGGATCCCGATCTCTCCTTTGTAAATACCTTCATCCATATATATAAGAATCTTAATTTAGTCTCAAATTTTGACTTGTGATAATTTCAATCTGCTTTGTGCCTTGTAAAATTTTGATATACTTCATGCCTTGTGAACAATATGTTCGAGACTCCGGATTTTAGGCAACTTGGCCGAAGTCAAACTAGTACTACCATCGTAGTCGAGTGAGCTCTTACTCGAACATGAAGTAGTAAAACCCTTAGGTATTAGTTGAATGAGAATGGACTCCCGAACTCAGAAATATAGTGGCCCTTAGGCTCTCGAGTCGGGCCGATATGGCCTTAGAAGAATGGATTTTTTCCCTTTCCGGCTTAATTTTTTTAAATATATAGGAATTTGTTATGCCTTAGCATGAAGTAAGTTTGTATCCATTGGGTTTTTCCAGGATTTAAAATTATCGAAACCCTTTGATTTTTATGCCTTACCACAAGTTTGTATTAAATAGCTCGATACCTCTTAAGGTTTTTCGAGGGCCGTTATTATCGAAGCCCTTTAATTATTTTTCCGAAGATAGCCCTTTAACCGATTTATAAAAAAATTTGAAGGCCTATTTTTATTGCAGAATTCAGACGTCTCCGAGCCGTGTTATTTTGGCCGTAGCCTTGGGGTTTGCCTGTTGGACTTATTTTCCCAATAATACTTTGAACTTGTTCAAAGTGTTATTCCCCGAGTATGGTGTCTTTGGCCTATGAAATCGAGGGTTGCCTCTTTGAGGTCTTATGGTCTCGAAGTTTAATAGTTCGAACATGTCAATTTTTTGACAACAGTCCCCGAGTATGAGGTTGATCGTTCGAAGTTTAGTTGCACTTGACTCTTGAGCCAGTTTTCACAAAAAAATCGCAAATATGGAACTTGTAAAGTAGAAATTTCGTTAAGGCACAGAACATCTGGTAAGGAAAAGTACTTCTTTCAATAGTTCATACATGCATACATGTTTTTCCACTAGGGTTAGAGTAATCTATACGGACACGATTCATTCGACCGTTTGGTCTTTTACAAAATTTTCCTATCGGTACCCTGTCAACATGAAGTATTTTCCTTGAAAACATAACCTCTGAGGGTGATGCCCCCCAGTATTCGAGGTTGATTGTAGAGAAGCCTCGGATACTCTAAGTTAGCACGAACAAATGGTTTCCTCGTTAAAAACCTTACCGAAAAAAGCCATTTGGGATAAAAACCGGTCGAAGGAAAAAAGAGTGCAACGCGTGCTTTGAGATCTAATAACCTCATGCTTGGATAGAAACTCGATGTCTTCGCTTGGACACCTGAAATAAGCTAGTATTAAATGTAAATGAAAAAAAGAGAAAGTCATACCTTAACAATAATATCATTTGAGGAGTGATATGTTCCAATTGTTTGGTAGTTGTTCGCCGTTCATGATGCCAAGCTTGTAGGATCCCTTTCCGACGATGTCGAGGATAGAGTACGATCCTTCCCAATTTGGGCCAAGTTTTCCTTCATTTGGATCCCGAGTATTAAGGGTGACTTTTCTCAAAACTAAGTCCCAAGTTCTGAAATGACGAAGGTTGGTCCTTCGATTATAATACCTTTCGATGCGTTTTTTTTGTGCAACCATTTGAACGAGGGCGGCTTCCCATTTTTTATCTAGTAACTCGAGGCTGGTATTCATAGCCTCGTGATTTGACTCTTCCGTTGCGTATCAAAACTTGGCACTGGGTTCTCCAACTTCTATCGGGATCAGGGCCTCAGCGCCATATACTAAGGAGAACGGTGTTACCCTCGTACTAGATTTTGATGTTGTTCGATACGCCCAAAGGACTTCGGGTAGAATTTCTATCCATTTTCCCTTGACGCTGTTCAATCTTTTCTTTAGATTCTGAATGATGGTCTTGTTTGTCGATTCGGCCTGCCCGCTCCCACTAGGATGATACGGTGCCGATAGAATTCTTTTTATTTTATGATCTTCGAGAAACTTTGTTATTTTTATGCCGATGAATTATTTTCCATTGTCGCATACGATTTCGGAAGGTATCCCGAATCGGCATATGATGTGATCCCAGATGAAGTCTATAACTTTTTTTTCTCTGCCTTTCTCGAAGGCCTGTGCTTCAACCCATTTAGAGAACTAGTCAGTCATAAATAAAATAAATTTAGCTTTACCTGGGGCCGATGGCAGAGGGCCGACGATGTCTATTCCCCATTTCATGAATGGCCACGGAGATAAGATGAATGAAGTTGATCTCCGGGTTGGTAGATCATCGGTGCATATCTTTGGCACTTATCACATTTTCGAACGAATTATTTAGCGCCTTTCTTCATATTGGCCCAATAGTATCCCGTACTGATGATTTTGTGAACTAGTGATTCGGCACCGGAATAGTTCCCGCAAGTATCCTCATGAATTCTCGTAAGACGTAATTGGTGCCTCCTGGTCCCAAGCGTATTGCCGACGGTCCGTCGAGCGTTCGTCTGTAAAATGTTCCTGTGATGACCCAATGGGTGATCTTATGTTTTAGGACTTTATTACACGCTCATTAGCCTTAAAAATCTTAGAATTTCCCACCTCGATTTGCATGCGCAGTCCGGGCGTAATTCTGGAAAGCATTTATGTGAAAAATAGAAGAAACAATAATTTTTAAAATTTAAAATGATTTTTAGTTGACTTTTGGTCAATGTTTCGAGTAATCGCACCCGGATCTGTGTTTTGACGGTCCCAGTGGGTCCGTAGTAAAATATGGGATATGAGCGTATGCCTGAAATTGAACTCTGAGGTCCATAGCCCGGGAAATGAATTTTTAACTAAAATTTAATTTCAGAAAATCTATGGTTTTATAGCATGTGTTTAGTGCTTGATCTTGATAGTATCAGGCCTGTATTTTGGTTCCGGCGTCCGGTACAGGTCTGCTATAATATCTAAACCATGTCTGCAAAATTGGTGAAAAATGGAGTTCATATGACGTGATTCGGACCCTCGGTTGAGAAAATAGAAACTTTAAGTGTTCTTGAGAATTTCATTGATTTTGATGTTAAATCCATAGTTTTTGGTGTTATTTTAGCGATTTGATCGCACGAGCAAGTCTGTATGATATTTTTAAACTTGTGTGCATGTTTGGTTTGGAGCCCCGAGGGCTCGGGTGCCATTCGGGTGATGCGCGAGTCGAGTTAAAACTCAACCAAGGCTGCTGGTGCACCAGATCTGGTGTGCCCTCACCTGCGAGCCTTTGGTCGTAGGTGCGAGCGACAGCCCGTAGATGCGACCCAGGACCTCTAATTCGATCTTCGCAGATGCGGTCTCATCATCACAGAAGCAGGACCGCAAAAGCGGAAACCCGTCCGAAGATGCGGCCCCAAGGGCTCAGTCCCATTTCACAGAAACGGACGTGCAGACGCGGCCCAAGTACCGCATGTGCGAAGGTCGGGCATTGAGTTCATTTATTTCGAACTCCAGCCCTTTTCTTCTCATTTTCAAAGGAATAGATGACCTAGGGCGATTTCTGTAAGGAAATTTCTTCTCTAAAACGTAGGTAACTGTTCTTTAACTTGTTTCTTTCAATCTTTTACTTCTATTTACAAGAATTAAACCTAGAATCTAGGAATTTTATGGTAGAAAGTAGGTGTTTTGGGCAGAATTAGGGACTTTTGAAAAATTGGGAGGTGACCTCAATTTGGGGTCGGATTTTGAAACAAATTGCATATCCGAGCTCGGGGGTGAATGGGTAAACGGACTTTTATTTGAACTTCGAGTTTTGACCAAGCAGGCCCAGGGGTCGGTTTTTGATTTTTTTTTTTGGGAAAATTCGGGAAAATCAGTAATTATTTATTAAAGATAACTCCTTTAGCAATGATTGATGTTATTAAGTTGATATTGACTAGATACGAGTGGTTCAGAGGTGGAAAATAGAGGAAAGGCAATAATTGAGCATTGAGTTGGCTGTCAGATTGAGGTAAGTGTTTGATCTAACTTCGACTGAAGGGATTAGGGTCCCCGACTTATTTGCTATATGAAAATCCATGTGTGTGGCATATAGGTGAGGTGACGAGTACCTATGCGCCGACAAATTATCTGTTTAGCATGTTCCTTTCCCCGTTCCCAATTTATTATCTTCCCATCTTAACTGTTTCATGCTTATTGACGCTTCTATGTCTAATTGCTTCTTGCTAGATGTTATTTCTTTATTAAAAGTATTAGTTGTTCTATAGTTTCATTAGGTTACATTATTGGTTCAAGCGGGTTGGTCGGTGTTTTGTAGTATATTTCGGTTGGTCTCACTGTGTAGTATTAATTGGTGAAGTTTCATAATTGTATTGATTTCCATTAGTTTTGGTTGAGGCTTAATATTGTGAAGGATCGTGAGCTAAATTGTTAAATACATATTCTTATTGTGTGGTTGGTACTGATATGGTGAGATCGGGTTGCACGCCACAACATGAGTAATAAGGGTGACTTATTGAGGAGGAATAAGGGTGAAATGTGATTGTCTGGTGGGATCGGGTTGCACGCTGAAACACGAAGTAATAAAGGTGGACATGTGGGATCGGGTTGCATGCTGCAACATGAGGAATAAGGGAGATATATTGAGGAGTAATAAGGGTGGACAGGTGGGATCGCGTTGCACGTTGCAACATGAGTAATTAGGATGAATGTCCATAGTGTTATTGATTATGTGATGGGATCGGGATGCGCGCCGTATCATTTTGTTGTTTATGTATTCTACCTCTGTTGTGATTTTATTCTGTGGCACTGGGACTCTTATAAGGATTTGGTTATACCTGAGTACTGGCAAGATAGCTGGGTTCCGTATTTATTTACTGCAAGTTACTATTCCATTTCGTTTCTGTACTTCTTTTTTGCTTTATTATAAACTGTATGCATGTTGTATTAAAATGCACCGACGTAGCCTCGTCACTACCTCGTCGAGGTTAGGCTCGGCACTTACCGGTACATGAGATCTGTTGTACTGATACTGCACTCTGCACTTTCTGTGCAAATTTTGGAGCCAATTGTGGCTGATCGAGAGGTCGGTTGCAGGCATTCATTCAGGAGACCCAAGGTAGTCGTGCAGGCGTCCACAGGTCCTGGCCTCCCCTCCTATGTTCTAAATTTGTGTTATTTTGTTTCAAGAGATATGTACTTTTATTTCAGACCAATATTTGTAGCTATTCATAGAACGTTCGTGGATTGCGACACCAGTTCTAGGTTGTAGTAATAATTTCAAGGTTAAGCAATATTTATTTAAATTCCGCATTTGTTATCACCTGATTTAGACTGTTTATTTATATTCAAATAAATTTTTAAAGAAAATGATTGGCTAAATTATAATATTGGCTTTCCTAGCGAGTATGATGTTAGGCGCCATCACGATCCCAATGGTTGGGAATTTGGGTCGTGACAAGTTGGTATCAGAGCACTAGGTTGCTTAGGTCTCACAATTCACGGACAAGCTTAGTAGAGTCTGGGGGATCGGTAAGGAGACGTCTGTAGTTATCTCCCAGAGGATATAAAGTTAGAAACAAGATCACTTTTATTCAACTCTGTCGTGCGAGTCTTGTATCCCAATACTAATTGAATTCTTCTATTCTTATTCTCTCGCAGATGGCGAGAATGCGTACTTCTTCTTCCGCTGATCAGCAGCCGAATCCTCCAGCAGCAGCTCCTACGAGGGGTAGAGGCGAGGAAGGGGCAGGGATCAGTCCAGAGCCCGAGCAGCAGTCCCAGCCGTAGAGCCTCAGATTAAGTTCGATGAGGAGGCTCCAACTCAGACCGTTCTAGTCGGACCAGCTCAGGCCCCAAAGGGGTTTATTTCTACCCTGGTGCTTTAGGATGCTTTATTCCGATTAGTGGGCCTTATGGAGAGTGTAGCCCAGACTGGAGCATTCCCCGTGGCACTAGGAGTATCTCAGTCTGGAGGAGGAGCCCATACTCCTTCCACCCACACTCCGGAGAAGATGGCTCCCTAGTTTCAAACCCCACCAACTCATCCAGTTGGGGTAGTTCAGCCAGTTGCTGCAACACCGCCCGTTGATGGGACAACTATGTCTTCCAATTCTTTGTGGAGATTGGATAGGTTTATCAACCTTTTCTCGGTTCATTTCAGCGGTGCCACTTCAGAGGACCCCCAGGAGTACCTTGATAGCTGTCACGAAGTTCTTTGGAACATGGGTATTTTGGAGACCAATGGGGTTGACTTCGCTGCTTTTCAGATGACGGGTTCCACCAAGAAATGGTGGAGGGATTATCTATTGGCTAGACCAGCTGGGTCACCTGCTCTTACTTGGGATCAGTTTTCACATCTCTTTTTTGAGAAGTTTCTGCCTATCACTACGAGAGAGGAGCACCGCCGTCGGTTTGAGCGTCTCCAACAGGGCACGATGACTATTACTCAGTATGAGACCCGATTCGTGGATTTGGCCCGTCATGCCATTCTTCTGCTCCCCACGCAGAGAGAGAGAGAGAGAGAGGGTTAGGAGATTTATTGAGGGTCTTGCTCAACCTATCAGATTGCAGATGGCTAAGGAGACGGGAAGCGAGATCTCTTTCCAGGATGCGGACAATATGGCTCGGTGAGTTGAGATGGTTCTTGGATTGGGAGGTCAGAGGTCAGATAAGAGGCCTCATCATTCCAGTATGTCCAGTCGCGCCTCATCTGGAGGCAGGTGTGTTTTGGTAGAGGCCATGCTCCTAGGCCATTTCATTCAGCACTTTAGGTATCTCACAGTGCGTCTGGGAGTCGTGGTTCGTATGTGCCTCCTTCTACTCAGCCAGCCTATAGTGCACCACCAGCTCCCATAAGAGCACCTCATCTTCAGAGTTATTATCGTGGGCAGCCAGCTCGTCAGGGTCAGTCTCAGTTTTTATAGCCATAGTATCAGGATGGATGCTTTGAGTGTGGTGACTATGGGCATATTTGGAGAACCTGTCCGAGATTGTCGGGTGTTCAAACTCAGTACCGGAGTTATCGTTCCATGGTCCGGCACCAGCCGCCGCACCACCTGCTCCACCAGCCAGAGGTAGGGTTCAAGTATCCATAGGTAGGGGCCATATTGTTAGAGGTGGAGGACAGACCACTAGAGATGGAGGCCCGCTAGTCAGAGGTCGTCCCAAAGATATGGTTCAAGGTGGTGGGGGCCAGCCCCGATGTTATGCCTTTCCAGCCCGGCCTGAGGCTGAGTCCTCTGATGCTGTTATCATAGGTACTGTTTCAGTTCACAGTAGAGATGCTTCAGTTCTATTTGATCTGAGGTCTACTTACTCCTATGTGTCATCTTATTTTGTTTCATATTTGGTTTTGCCCCATGATTCCTTGAGCGCCCCTGTATAAGTGTCCACGGCCGTGGGGGATTGTATTGTTGTAGATCGTGTGTATCGCTCGTGTGTGGTCGCTATAGGGGGTCTGGAGACCAGTGTGACCTTTTACTTCTTGATATGGTCGATTTTGATGTTATATTAGGCATGGATTGGTTGTCGCTTTATCACGCTATCTTGGATTGTCATGACAATGCAGTGACCTTATCCTTACCAGGGTTGCCTCGGTTAGAGTAGAGAAGGACTTATTTATTATATGAAGGCTCGGCATATGGTCGAGAAAAGGGTGTTTGGCCTATTTTGCTTATGTTCGTGATTCTAGTGCTGAGGTTCCTTCTAAGGATTCTCTACCTGTTGTTCATAAGTTCCCTAAGGTATTTATTGCGGACCTGCTAGGGATGCCACTCGACAGGGATATTGACTTTTGCATTGATGTGGCTCCGGGCACCCATCGCATTTCTATTCCTCCATATCGGATGGTCCTACCAGAGTTGAAGGAATTGAAGGAACAGTTACATGAATTGCTTGATAAGGGTTTCATTAGACCTAGTATCTCGCCCTGGGGTGCACCGGTTTTGTTCGTGAAGAAGAATGACGGATCTATGAGGATGTGCATAGATTATCAGCAGTTGAACACAATCATTAGCAACAACAAGTATCCGTTGCCGAGGATTGATGATTTGTTTGGTCAGCTTCAGGGTGCCAAGGTGTTTTCAAAGATTGACTTGAGATACGGCTACCATCAGTTGAGGATTAAGGCATCCGATGTCCCTAAGACAGCTTTTCGGATGCGATATGGGCACTATGAGTTTTTGGTGATGTCCTTTGGGTTGACTAATGCCCCAGCAGAATTTATGGACTTGATGAACCGAGTGTTCAAACCTTACCTCGATTCATTCGTGATTGTGTTTATTGATGACATTTTGATATACTCCTGCAACCGGGAGGAGCATGAGCAGTACCTTCGGATAGTGCTCCAAACTTTGAGGGATAGTCAGTTGTATGCTAAATTTTTGAAGTGCGAGTTTTGGTTGGATTCAGTTTCTTTCTTGAGTCACGTTGTGTCAGCAGAGGGTATTCAGGTGGATCATAAGAAGATTGAGGCAGTCAAGAGTTGGTGTAGACCCACTTCAGCTACGGAGATCAGGAGCTTCTTGGGTTTGGCGGGTTATTACTGTCGGTTTGTGGAAGGGGTTTTCATCTATAACAGTCCTGATGACAAGGTTGACCCAGAATTGTGCCACATTCATATGGTCGGACGAGTGTGAGGCGAGATTTCAGAAGCTCAAGACAGCCTTGACTATAACACCGGTGTTAGTATTACCATCAGGTTCAGGATCTTACACGGTATATTGTGATGCCTCCCATGTGGGGCTCGGATCAGTGTTGATGCAAGAGGGCAGGGTAATAACATATGCGTCTTGTCAGTTGAAGGTTCATGAGAAGAATTACTATGTCCACGACTTAAGAGTTGGCAGCAATTTTTCACGCGTTGAAGATTTGGAGGCACTATCTTTATGGTGTGCCGTGTGAGGTTTTCACGGATCATCCCAGCCTTCAGCATTTATTCAAGCATAAAGATCTCAATTTGAGGCAAAGGATATGGTTAGAGCTATTGAAAGACTATGATATCATTATATTGTATCATCCGGGAAAGGCCAATGTGGTGGCTGATGCATTGAGTAGGAAGGCAGTGAGTATGGGTGTCACACCTCCTTTTTCCACTACCCGCGGATTAATGAAGGGGTAATAAGGGAGTTTTTCCACTTTAAGTGACATTATTCGGATTTGGGATTTATTTATTTATTTCAGAGTCGCCACCCGGTTTTTTGACGAGGTTCCGGGACACCGTGTTATTTAAAAAAACCCAAACCGAGGAAATTTTGACTCTGTTTTAATTTGTCTGCGACCAGGAATCCGAGTAAGGAATTCTGTTAACCTGGGAGAAGGTGTTAGGCATTCCCGAGTGTGAGCATGTATTTTTTAACCTACTATATATTCCTACAAAATTCAATAAATTAATTAATGATTATAAACCTTGTTGAATTTCAATGTCTGTGCGTGAATTATTTGCATTACATAAATCATAATTTGTCTTTTAAAATTCATAAATGATTTAAAGTTGCATGATTCGGTGCATGACTTCAATCATTTTTTATTGGAAAATTACGGAAAATTATTCTTCAAATAATCACATTTTTTAACTAGAAATTTCAACCTTTAATTTACTCATTAATTAAAATTTAAACTAGAGTTAATTAATATATTACTTGTAACCGATTGAAATAAATAACAACAAAAATGTTGATTATTTGACACAACGTAGATTTAATGATTAATTCATTCATTTTTCTAACAAAATTGTGAAATTTGTTCCTTAAATGATATGAGTATTAAATTAAATGATATTGCTCTTAATTAATTTATAATTAGACAAAAACTAAGTTAGTATTAATCACTACATTTTTTTAGTAAGTGTTAGAATTAAAATAGGTTTAAAATCGGACCTGGGCAAAATTACCCAGGCCCAAAATCCCTTCTCCCTAACACCAAATCCGGACCAGCCCAAGCCCCTCACCCGACCTGCCCCAGCTTAACCAAAACGACGCCGTTTTAGGCCCAGTCAATCCCAACCATTGATCTGTCTATGATCTAATGGACTGGAACTGGCCATCCTTTCCGTATTTAAGTGTCCAAACCCCACCCCATACCCCCATTTCGATCCAAACCCAACCCCAACCTAAACCCTAGCCACCCTACCTCCTTCATCTCTCTCAAACTCTAAACCCTAACCGCCCCTGAAACCCCACCACCGTCCGGCCACCATAACCACTCCAATCAACCCCAAATCTCTACCAGGCAACCACCGTTACCCCTTCTATCACCTCCCGTTATCATCTCCCCTGAAAAACTGATGTACGTGCTTGGGTTTCAGATCTAAGAATCTGAAACCCCCCAAAAATTTCTCCCCGGCCGATTCGAGGGCAACCAATGGGTTAGACCTTCATGGGTCGATTGCTCTTAACTAGAGCAATCGATCCATGAAGGTTTAATTCATTTTCAAAACCCCCGTCAGATATGGTAAGGTCCAGTGACCCCCTCCCCTTTCCCGGCCAAAAAACCCTTTCTACGAGTATCCCCCTTCCCTTTTTTTAACTGTTTTGGTTTAAACCTGTCTAGATTTAGTTTATTTTTATGAAAGATCTTTGTAGATCTGTCGTTTGTTCCCCCACCTGTGTATATTTTCTCATTATCATTTCAATTTTAAGCATGTTTCATGAATTTTTGTCATACTAGGTAATTAGGTTCTCCCTGTTAATCATACCTCCTGAATTAGGTTTCATCATCGACTGCACATATGATTTTTCTGTTTTGATTCACATTGCTTTCGATTGATGCAGTACTTAACACAATATGCAATTGCAAACTATTTTTTTGCAACCATGATTAATCAGTCTTAGATTGTCCTGTTAGTCCCCATTGATTTGCTAAGGATTGTCCTTATTTGGTCCATGCTTAAGTTTGTGTTAGGTTGCCTTCACTGTCTCTCTTTCCCACATTCTATTGATTGTTTACTCTAGTTTAGTGTAATCTAGGATTATACCCTTCACCCTGACTAAGAAATTAAATAATAATCTAATTAGACGATCATACACAACTAATTGAGTATACACGTGAACTAAGTAACAGCCTAATTAATCTAAGTCTAAGAAGTTTGAGGTAATTGATTAAACTGAAATTAATCAACCCTCGATAGGACAACAAAGTTTAGCTACTATTGATTAAATCAGAATGGAGTTACCTAACTAGCTTTCTTGGATCAAGCTAACATCCTAGAATGATCAAAATAGTTTGAAAGTTCAGTGTCATAGAATTAATCACTCAATTGACTAAGAGTTAACAAATAAACCTAATTGCACCTAATGAAATTTTTTTTAAACCAATAAGTTCAATTAACTACTGATTCTAATGGTAATCAATTTGAGTTAAATTGATTTGAGCAATTAGACAATAAGTCACACTCAACTAGCAGACTTGATATTCTAGTTGATCTGAGTCCTAGATAACTAGTTTAAGATCAATTAACTAAGTTTAAAAATAATTGTTTCACTTAGACTCACATTTCAATGATTCCAACTTCTTCAATCTAGGCCTTAGTTCAGGTAGCTTCTTAAGTATTTAACTAAAAATAAAATCTGTTTAAGACAATTAGTTTTAGGTTAATGGACTAAAACAGATTCATTTAACCTAAGTTAAGAGAACGTAGTTGACTAACCTCCATTGAGTTTAATTAAACTGATGATTAAATAACTTAAATATAGATAAGTAGTGTGAAAGCCAACTCTAGGCCTTTAATCAAACAATCTTCATTCAATTGACTCAACCTTAGTTAAGAACAATTAGTTGTCACCCAAAAGAATCTTCTAGATTAGATAAATATTAGGAAATCAGATACTTAGGGATAGAAGGGTAATTTCAAGGGATGGAATGTTCTGGAAGGTACAACTATCCCAAAAGGATAGGGTTGACAGCTGTACCTGTACCCTTTTCAGCTCATTTAGGATAGGGAATATGCTGAGCATATCCTATCCCAACTGTCCCTGTATATACACACACTCTTTACCACTAGGGAGAGGATTTTTTTGACCCTTCTTTGGAACCTTTTGGACTGAAAAAATACAAATTTTGACTAACCAAAAGACTTGAA
>ML352979.1:0-37027 GCA_005239505.1 Nicotiana paniculata
GACGCTAAGACAAAAAAAGAAGAAATCAGTAGCAAAAAGGAGGGAAATACAACAAATAGTACAGCAGACATTAGAAGATTATTTCAAAGGAAAGGAGAACGAAGACAAACATATTAACCTAGCTCCAGAAACAGGATCTAAAAATGAAAACTCCAATTCTGAAGACTCTAACTCTGAAGAAAATGATCAGAGGATAAATTATTTTCAAGACGCCCAAGACCCAGACGACGATGACTCAGGAATGAGTTTCGATTCCATAGCAATACACAATCTCAACACATAAAAAAAATGTATGTATATACAAGTATAAATACAAGTACGAATATGTATGAATGTCAGTTTCAATAAAGAGGAAGACGACGAAAGAAAAGAAAAGGAATCTTCTTTAATAAAGTAGCTACAGGAGAAAGGACAATAATGCAAAGCCATCTTCAACGACTTCACGTGACGATGGGGCCCAAAGTGTACCCGGCTGAGTCATAAAGATGCGTTTGTAATTTGAAATCCTCATTTGAAGTCCGGATTTTTGCCTATAAAAGGAGAAGCTCACAAGCAAAGAGAAGCAAGAAAAACACGGAAGCAAAAACCATTCTTCAAAACCAAACCCTCCAAGAAATCCTTATGTTTCTTTCCTTAGCCAAAATATCCTCTACTCTAGTATAAAACTTTCTTTGTAAACTCTTAAATATTGTGCAAGTAAGCTAAGTAGGAGAAAAGTTTCCGGGTTTTCCCGAAAGGGAAAACTCACCTCACTCTTTAACTATGTAAGTTTTATATGCTTTATATTCTCTGTAATATCTTTCCCTATATGTAAATTACAAGTTTTATGTTATGATTGTCTTTATGTAAAAAATCTTTTTAAGTTCTTTTAAAATGAATCTGTTATACCTAATAAATGGTTATTCTCTTAATTTCTTAATAACTTCGATGGATTAACCTGTAAATTCCTAGGCATTGAAGGGGCTATTGTTTTAAAGTCCATTTGATAAGAAGACGCTTTAAATAGCCATGACTAGGGTGTGATAAAGAAGATAGTTGTTAGGATTATAGATTAAGAGAAAGAGATGAACAGTAAAACAGGGTTCATGAATGGACAGAGTCCAGATTAAAAAAAAAGGGGGGGGAAGATATGATATAAACAGAGGATAAATCCATAAAATTTACATGATTAATTGAGTAAGAAGAGGTGAGTAAGTACCGAGTAGGACAGTACAACTATAAGAAAACAACATTCTTAAGCAACCCTCTTTTCAAACAATACTATTTCAAAAGCAAAATACATTTTCATCGAAATATCATAACTACACCTCTATTATTTTGGTATCAGAGCCAGAAGATTCTAGGCCTATTATCATAATTCAAGAATAAACCATTAGTAGAAATAAGAAAAGAATTAGACCTATTATACGAATTATATAGATATCTACATACCAATAAGACCAATAGAGAAAGATTATCCAGACTCATAGATAAAATATCCACTTTAGAATATAGTTGGATAGTATTATTAAAACATAAGAAATAGGATAGTAAATATATGAGAAGAACTTGGTACGCTAAAGATATAAGTATTACTTTTACAAATATGCATAGAGAACAACTAAAGATACTTAATAACGAAAATAAATATAACTGGCTTATTAGACTTAAAACATTTGTAGAGCAATACGCGGAATACTATCAAGTAGATAACATACTAAATAGACTTCATTGGGAAATAACTACCTTAGCAAGCGATATACTAGAAAGCAAGAGAAGAATATGATATTATAAAAGGACTTTTAGATACAGTGTACCTTTAGGTTAGACTAGAAGATTTTTTTTTTGGGCCACCATCTTATGAAACAACATAGTTTTACTAGATTTATAAGTTGCCACTATAAACTGATATATATTACCTTAGAAAATATTAGCAATTATACAGACTATATAGATCAGTTAGAAATACAATTAGCTCTTTGTGAAAGACCAGAAGCAGGCAAATTAAACAACCCAGAACTTAAAAATCGTATTATTTCAGAAATAGAAACATTAACCATAGAACTAGAACGAGAAAAAGATTATCTTAGGACAATCAGAAACGAGATAAAACATATCTCATTAGGATAAATAATATTTATGAGACAACATCCAAATATTTATGAGACAACATCCTTTAACTAAACAAATAGCCTTTAATTACTGGATCTTAAGTGGAATCTTACAAAGAAAAATAGAATTAAAGAAAATTTTAGAAAAGGTCAGAAACCTCTTAACAGCAACTCTGGAATTAGCTGAACAGATACAAGAATCAGACTTAATAATTAATACAGAACCTAGTTATATAATAAAACGTAGTATTAGTAAAGAAACAATATCTGTTTTAGAGTGGGAATTATAATATATAGAAGGTGAAATATACTTGGAAAACCAAAGAATAAAATTTTTGAAGAATCAAAAATTTGGATACCATTAGGCTAATCAAAATAGATAATTTAAAGCACTTAGGATATTTAGACTTAAAAATACCTTCTGGAAAAAAATATAAAAGTTTAAAAGATCAGACTATTAAAAGTGTAATTTCAGTAATGGAGAACATATTCTACATACAGAAGACAAGCAATACAATACTTTAGTAGATTTAATAATAAATCTAAGTGAAAGGTTTCAACAGGATAATAAACATAATAGACAAGTTTTAAAAGAGATACGTTTATTAATAGAAAAACAAAAGAAAAATTTTATAAAATTAGAAGAAAATTTGGATTTTTTAAAGACACAAGAAAAAGAAATAGAAAAAAGAATATTTTCTTCAGACAAAAGGGCTGATAAACTAGAAAAAGAAGATAAAATCCAAATTATTTAGTGAAATAGAAGATGTATAAAGAAGATTGGAAGAGCTAAAAACAATTTCTCTTTCATGAAAATAGCATATATGCATAAAGAAGCCTTACAACTATTAGAAAAAACTATACATTTTCCACAAGATTTTAAAGATTTTATACCAGGATCTAAGTCAGACCAGGTAATAATTAAACAAAATAACGTTATAGTAGGATTGTTAATAGAAGTAGATAATAAATTAGATAGGTTGCTAAAGAAAAAGAAGTAAAGAAATCTAGTAATAATTACGAAATAGAAAACTTGATAAGTAAATTAGAAAAAAAAGAAATAACGCCACAAAAAGAAAGAATTAGTAAAAAGCAAACAAAATGGACTTTCTTTCAGCTAGATCAAGACCAAGTTGCTCAGAAAATAGACTAAATAATAATATATTATCAAGAATACTAAGTAGACGAAAAGAAGAAGATAATCAACAGTTAGATGAAATAACAGATGCAGATAGGAATATAGAAATTTTCCAACAAAATCAACTAAGACTCTTAGACCCAAGAATCTTATACAAAACTAGATGGCTCAGTAATACAGCTCAGTTATACAGACATTATAGAGAGGACCAGATATCAGCTATATGAGACAATTTTACAACTTTAAGCCTAATTAATCCAGAATCAATGAAAGAAGTAAAAGAGTTTAAAAGAATTTAATGCATATGGGACTAATAATTATAAGACTTAAAGGATTAACTAGAAAGAATCTAGGAACAAAAGTCCTAGTAGTAGTATATAATGATAAATGGTCGGAATTAAAGAAATCTATAATAGGATTAACAGAGGTAGACATGACAAATAATGGAGAAATTTTTTATATAAGCCCAGACTTTATGATGAATATGCTAGAATTCGGAAAAAACATAAAATAGAAATACAGACTAAAGGATACGAAAAAATGACTAACGGAAATAATCTCTTAATATGTACAGGATTTTTGGAAAAATGACAGATGATAGTAACACCAAATTCAGACTAAAAATAGATGATGTAGTAGAAGTAATGGGAAATAAAGGAACTAAACTAATAAAGCCAATAAAAATAGACCCCGAAGAGTACGCAGGATTAGAATGGAATCTAGAAAGTTTTAATAAAACCAAGGTTTTAAAACCATAATCTCATCTAATGTATACTAACTCGAAGGAGAAACATCAATTAGATTTATAGATTATAATTATACACCCCAACAAGGGATAAATGAAGAAAGTACAATAGATGAAGGAAACATCGAAATGATGAACATAAAAATTTTACCAGAAGATGAGTTTGAAGTACACATAGCAATAGAAAAAGCTAAAGAAATTTATAAAAATAATGAAAGAAAACTTTTTAAATGTAAAGGTTGTAAATCAAGGGACTTAAATTTAGAAGAAGTTAAAATACATTTTAAAAGATGCGAACTAAGAACAGATAATATTGGATATAGGAAAGAATATGATATTCAGTCAAAATTAGAACAAATGAATAGAATAATAAAAGACGTAGAAGACGAAAATGATGACATAGAAATAGAATCTCTAATAAGTCAAAAAGAATTAATGGAGTCTACAAGTTCAACACCCTTCCAAAAGACTCCTCAACAAACATTCACGGTAGACACTAGCACAGGTAATATACCTAAAAGACGAGTATATAGGGTAGACTGCTCAAGAAATTGTAAAACCAATAGGTAAAAGAATGCCTATAGAAGAACCGATTAAACTACGAGAAGGAGGTAGTAAAGGTAAGATATTAAATATAGCTGCACATGATCCACAAATATGGAATTCGGTAATAGATCTATGGAAAGGAATAGTGGTGGCTGACTATATTAAAAATTACTCAGAATCAGTTGCAGAAACTATGTATAGATACTTAGAAACTTTTCTAGGAGAATCAGCTAAAGGAGTGTGGGAAGCATATAAAGTAGAGTTTCCTCAAGAATTTCAGAATTTAGTAGCACTAGGAGCAAATCCTTATAATTTTACTTTAAGCCTAATTAATCCAAAATACATTCTTTCTAAAGTATTGTTTACTAAATTGTGAGGTCTAAATTGTACATTACCCAATACTGTCTGTTTGTATAAGTCTGTACTGATTGTCTGGATACCCTTGCCCTTGTCTGAAATCTTTGTTGGCCTCATGCTGTAGAAAATANTATATATATATTTTATGTTCCTACGAGAGGCGGATCCAGAATTTTAATTTGATGGGTTCAATTTTTATATTTTTACCATTGAACTTATTCCACAATCAATATAATGGGTTCAAAACGTAGTGTTTATTGAAATTTAGTGATCTTTTATATATATATATATATATATCTATCTAAGCTCCGTATTAAATTTACTGGATTAAGTTGAACTCATCCGCCCCCGATACCTACCATTAACAAACGTAGGCCTAGCTAAAGAAGAAATTTGCCTTAATATAGCATTTGGCATTTGTCCAGATGAAAGGGGCCCTTAGCTGCTGAAAGGAGTGATAATTGGAGCCCTCTGGTGTAGTAGCAAGTTTTGCTAGATAGACCACTAAAGGATATGTGTACAGTGGATGAGACTGCTCTTCCTTTAATCACAGGTCTCGGATTCGAGCCTTGGGTATGAAAAAATCTTTGATAGAGAGCGCTACCCCGGAATGGGGCCCTACCGGCACGAATTCGGATATAGTCGGACATCGGCTGCGCAACCGAAAATAAGTTTTGCTACATAGATTCGTCACTTGATTAGCCTCCCTAAAACAATATTGTAGTATTGACATTAGCCTTGTTCAGCATTTGTAAAATATCATTAATGATCTTGTTCATTCTATAATTGTTAGCCTTCTTGTTTTAACCATCTAGGTGACCACTAAAAAGTCAAGTTCCAATGTCAATTCCTAGTAACCATTCTGTATACACTAATTAGTTCCAAATTTGACAGCTAATGCCTCTGCAATTATGTTACTGCTGAACTGAAATATGTTACAACCACCCATTTTTGTCTTCATGGTCATTTTGTAACATTAGTGATAGTGGCATAACTAATTTAAAAGAACAATAAAAAAGTTAGCTTGTCAAACATCTTGTAACCTTCTAAAATGGAAAGAACAACGACAACAAGTACAAGTATTTTCTTCCTGAAACATGTTGTAGTGTGTGACTTTCTCATCTAAAAACTTAAACTGTTTAAGAGAACATATTTTTATTTACTTAATTATGTCTTCAACATCCCCCCTCGCGTGCAGGCTTAATTATTTTTGATGAGCCAACACGTGAAAATTCTTTTTGATATTGGGTGGCGGTACTCGAACCCAAGATCTCTGCCTGCATATTGAAGTGTGTGACCATCTCATCTAAAAGCTTAAACTATTAGAGGAAAAAACCCGGAATCTTCTTTACTCGAACAAAAAGTCCTATAGTTTACAACTCTTTCTTTATATGGTAATTCGGCTATTGCTCCGCATTCACCATCAGCTTTCTAAAAGATCAAACACACTTTTATTTACTTAATTATATATTCAACAAAACAAAGACCGTAAGTCTGTAACTACCACTAAGATTTACTGATATATTTAGCAATAAGCACAAGATTTTACTTAAAAGATTAATCTGATGCATAACCTGATCAATTATGTCAAATACATATATCTTTAATTTTCTCAATCTGATACCAAGTCTAATGCATTACAAGTTTGAAAGAAATTCTTCAATATTCTTATCAGAACTTCCTCCTTCATCTACTGCTTCCTTAGCTAAATTTTTCCATTTAAATGCATTCTCTTTTAGCAGAACTCCTTTCTCTTCCTCCATCACTTCCCTTATAGAATTTGCTACTTCTTCTCTTGTAATTACACCATCTTTTCCAGCCTTAACTCGAATTCCCGTTCGCCATACATCACTAATAAATTTTGCATTAGTCGGTTGATCTGTCCACTGAGGCATACACACCATTGGCACTCCCAAACTCAACGCTTCGAGCGTCGAATTCCATCCACAATGAGTAAAGAAACAACCAACTGATTTATGAGCTAAAACATCAAGTTGAGGACTCCAGTTTACAATTAGTCCTTTTTCTGATAACTTGGACTTGAATTCATTTGGAAGTTTGTTTTCTTCAGTATCTCTAACAACCCACAAGAAGTAGAAGTTGCTCATTATTAATCCCAATGCTAATTCCTCCATTTGCTTTTCTCCTAGACTGGCCAAACTTCCAAATGATACATAAACAACTGAGCCAATTTCTTTCAAATCTAGCCATTTCATACAAGTTTCAACATTTGGCTTGATGAGACTTGAGCCATATTCTTTGTCATCTTTTAGTCTCTTGTCAAGATACATTGATGGAACTGTTGGTCCAATTGTTTTGATTGGATATTGAGTCCTCATCCAGTCAACCACCTATATAGTTTCATGAAAAAAAACATCAGATTATTGATATGACACTATATAAGTAGTGGCGGTAGCACGATATTCACCAAGAAGATTCAAAAAAGCTTAGGGAATACAACATCTAATATATATATACATGAAAAAAAGAAAATAACCTTATATACGCCGTGTAATTTTCGACAAAAGGGGTTTGACTGAATCCCGTTCTGCCCTCCTAGCTTTGTCCCTGTATGTATGTAAGGATATGTGTGTATCTAGCCTGCTTAAGTGGAGTATTTGTTTTCTTCCATTTACATGACACTCTTTACTCTTTAGTATGTTACATTTCTATGTTAGAAAACTCTTTAATTTTAAACTTTTCATTACATCCTCTTATGTCCATAAATTTGCCATGACAACTTGACAAGTTTAAGCCCGCATACTAAGAATACTTTTGGTATATGCCAAAATTTGTCTTTCTTTTATTTTAAGTCCGCGCCAAATCAAACACCCACATATAAAATGCCACAGAGTATAATATTGTAGCACTTTGGGGCGGTCACTTTGTGTGCTATAGATAAATTTTACTTCTTTTGTCTCAATTTATATGGCATACATTAATTTTTATTCTCTTCCAGAAAAAATGATAAATTTCTATTTAACAAAATTTAACTTTAATTTTTTTCATTTTACACTCAATGAAACCATTTTCCATACCAGTAGCACTAGTGTTAATTTTGTATTCTATTATTATTAGATTTTTATTACTATACATTGTTCCTCGCGCTTCGTTTTCTTATTATCTTGTTGTTATTACTACTTGTTTCTTTTCATCTTTCATTAAGCCGGGGGTCTATCGGAAACAGTCTCTCTAGTCTCTATTTCAAAGTAGGGGTAAGGTCTACATACACATCAACCTCCCAGACTTCATATGTGAGATTGTACAGGGTTTGTTATTGTTATTGTTGTACATTAAATGAAATCATTTTATAATCATACATATATCTATGACTTATTTCGAACAATAAAATTCAAAATTTTCTTTTTTACTAAAATTTCGTATCCAATCAAACACTGCTACAAAAACTGGAACCAGATAAGTGAGAGAGCATACCTCCTCTAACACATCAAATGTGTTAAAAAAAAGCCAATCTGCTTTCTTGAAATTAATATTCTGGCTGAAAACAAGTCTTACAAGAGATGGATATGAATCACTCTGATAAACAAAAGAAGGCAAATCTTCCTTTTCCAACAATGGAAGTGAAGGCAAAGAAACAGCAGAACCATCCAAAGTAATTTTACTTATTTCTGGATCCAAATGATAATATATAGCACTAAGAGAACAAGATTGTGTAAAAAAAGCAGCCCCTTTAATTCCTAACTCATGTGCTAAATCAATTGCCCAAGTAGAAACTGAATCAAACACAAGAACTTTCACAGGATATTCAGAATCAGATAATTTCTTAACAATTTGTCTCAAATTGTTAGATATTAAAGTAAAGAACCATTCAAGAAAAATATCAATACTATTTGGTGGTGACTCATCATGTGGAATTGACTCAATTTTGATTGAATTTGAGTCTATTGGCATGGATTTGCTAATAGAATCTATGGTGATCAAGGTAACTTTAACTCCTCTTGATACTAAACGTTGGGAAAATTGAACCATTGGATTTATGTGGCCTTGTACAGGAAAAGGGAGAACTAGAACATGAGATTTGGTGGTTATTTCTTCCATTTTTAGAGTATACTCTTAGCTGCTCACTTCAGCTTTAGAATTTTATATATCAAGAGTAGTTTTGGAAAAGAAGACCTAACCTTTCTGAAAAGTTTGGGACGATACATCTCCATTCCTTTGAATTTATATTGGACACAAATATTTCCGTATTAATCCGTTTAAAAAAGATATCGCATTTATATAGGAGTACAGAAAATAATTGAGCTTTAAATTTTTCGATTTATTTTTGATGAAATTTTTATAGTTACATAGAAAGGGAGTCTTAGAATAACTGTAAAGTTGTTGTCGTGTGACCAAGAGATCACGAGTTCAAGTCGTGGAAACAGCCTCTTGTAGAAATGCAGGGTAAGGTTGCGTACAATAGACCTTTGTGGTCCGACCCTTTCCCGGACCCCACGCATAGAAGAAGCTTAGTGTACCGGGCTGTCCTATTTTTATATTTACACAAATTTATGACATATTTAAAATTATAAATTTAAAAAAAAAATTGGCAATAATCTGTGAATATTACCATAACAACAAACAATTTACAAACTAAGAGCAGCCAGTTGTTCCAATCCACTAGGATCAGAATCTCCCTAGCTCTCAAAAAACAAACAATGACTTTATTATAACTACATATCCACTATATCAAAATTGGGCAATTTCTAGCTCTTCTAGATCCTGCTAGCATACTAATCATCTCCCTAAGTTCCTTCTTAATCAGTATCTTTATAAATGCATTATTTACATTGATTTTCCTGAAATGCTTCCAATTCCGAGCTTGTCAAGTATAGTATATTATCGCCCCAATAATTGTTGCTGCTACTTCTTTCCTGAATTGCCTCCAATGCTTATTCTTGATCCACTGCAAACTCCTGCTAACAGTATCGGATCGGATAGTTATTCCTGACCAATTGAGCAATGTCACCCTTATATTTTGAGTCCAGATACAATCCACAAATAGGTGCTGGTGAGTCTCAGGTACTCCACAATCACACATTATGCAGTTTATCAGTCTTTCCTTAATCATTAGCTTGTCTTGAAATGCCAGCCCAGTAATCACTTTTTGTCATCGTTGTTACTGCATTCCATATAAGCTTCGATTCCCTCAGCCTAGGTATGCTTCCCTTAAGTGTTATGTAGTTGCTAGTCACTGAATACAAACCACTAGTGGTCAGTTGGTAAACTACTCTAGTATACATCGTGTCATAATCTCCTTCAGAGCATTTTTTTTTTCAATACCAGCTATAGTCCTGTGGGAGTTGGTGCTCCCAGATGTTGTGGTTGGACTTCATATAGACTTCATTGACCCATTCTACACATAGTACATCCTTTTTAGTTGCTACCTGGCATAGTAACTTGCCAACATAAGCTATATTCCACTGTGTATACTCCTTACTATTCAATCCACCATATTTCTAAGGTGTACAGACCTTTTGCCATGCTACCAATGATATCTTCTTGTGGCCTATGAAATTCTCTCATAAGTAATCTCTATATATTCTGTCAATGTTTTTCACCACACTTTGTGGCAACATGAATACTGCTCCCCAAAAATTATAAATGGAGAAAAAAACAGCATTAATAATTTGTAGTCTTCCAGCATACAAGAGTAGTTTGGAATAACCATTGCACACTCTTTTTGTAAACTTTTTAACCAAAGCATGACATTCCACTTTGCTCCATTTCTCGGAGGAAAGAGAAAAACCAAGGTATCCTATAGGCAGCGATTCTAAAGAAAACCATGTGCAATTAAGGATCGCATGTTTGCATTCCTCGTCCATCTCTGCCAAAAAAATATTGAATTTGTCTAGGTTAGCCAGAAGCCCAGATACTACACTGAAGTGGTTGAGTACTTCCATCATCCTGTTAATTGAGGCAACATCTCCTTTGCAAAACAACATCAAATCATCATCAAATATTAGATGTGTCAATTTAGTCACGTTGCACATTGGATGAAAGTGAAAGTCCGGTAGATCACTCATTTTACCAATTCCTCTTGTCAAGTACATTACTAGAACAAACAGCAATGGAGACATAGGGTCTCCTTGTCTGAGCCCCATTTGCCCTTGAAAATATCCATATCCCTTTCCATTGACCTTGATAGTATAACTAGGATTTGTAACACAACACATCACCAATTGGACAAATGGTGCAGGAAAACCATAGCCAATTAGTACCTCCTTCAAAAACTCCCAACTAACCATGGCATATTCTTTTCTTAAATCTATCTTCATGAGGCATCTTGGTATAGTTTTCCTATTATAATGTCTGGATATATCATGGAATATCAGAACATTATGAGTTAAGGATCTACCTTCTACAAATTCTTGGTTCCCTACTACTATAGTTGAAAGTACTGCCTTCAATCTATGACAAATGAGTTTTGAAATGCACCTGTATATGAAATTACAACAAGAGATAGGCCTGTATTAGCTTGCATTTTGTGTATCTTCAACTTAGGAATTAAATATATGATAGTTGAGTTCAACTGCTTCAACGGCTGACCATTATCAAAGAATTTCAAGATTATATTTTTTATTTCTTCTCCAACCACAGACCATGAAGCCTTGAAGAAACCACTTCCAAATCCATCCTGCCAAGGGCTCCTATTCTCATCTATATGAAACATTGCAGCTTTGACCTCTGCACTATTATATGGTTTCAACAATACGACCTGTTGTTCTACTTATAAACATTTGTCATTCCTCATAAAACTCTTGAAAGCTTTTATTCTGCTAGAAGCTTTCTTCTCGAGCAAGTCCTTGTAATAATCAACAAAGATGGAGGCAATTGCACTTTAGTCAGTATGTACAATACCTTGACTAGCTGTTAGCTGAATGATATTTTGTTGAAGTTTCATGTGCTTGATAATAGAGAAAAAGTATCTGGTGTTGTTATCTCTCAGCCTTATCCATGTTGCCTTACTCTTTTGTTGTAAGAATAACTCAGCTAAGTAGGAAGATTGTCTGAATTTCTGAAATAACTTCTTTTCCTTTGCCTGCAAAGTTGTATTCTGAGGGTGTAAATGTAGTTTTGCATGCGCCTGAGTCAAATTAGATCTGTCTTCATCAGCTACTACAACTATATTAATCAAATGTTGGCCATTTAGCTTCCTCAATTTGTGCTTCAAGTATTTTAGCTTTTTCACCACTCTAAACATACTGTGTCCATCTACTTGTTGCTCTCACCCTTCCTTTACTACATCAAGAAAGGATGAAAGAGCAGCCCACACATTGCAGTACTTAAAAGTAGATCTATCTCTTTTAGGGCCATCTGTGAGCACTTACTTCTTGGGACAATGATCACTTATTCCTTCAGGTAAGAATTCAGCTTTTAAACATAGCATGTTATTCAACCACTCTGTATTAATAGACACCTAATCTATTTTGGACATCACTCTTCCATCTCAATGTCTATCATTCCTAGTGTACTTACTTCCACATCTGGCAATTCAATCAAACCACAAGTATCCACACAACTTTGAAATTCTACTATTTCGAACATACTAATAGGAATTATTTCAATTATGTCATCTGGTTGAAGTACAGAGTTGAAATCTCTCATCACTATCCATGGCATATTAAGTACTGCACTTAGAGACCCTAAATAGAACCATAATTGTATTCTCTCCTTTTTGTGTTAAAGGCATACACTACTGTTAACAAGTATGTAAGCTTTAAACTAAGATGATGAACCTTATATGTGACTGCTTGAGCAGTTTTGCTGATTAGGTCAATTTGGAAGCAATCTGGTCTCAATATTAACCATATTCTTCCATTGTAATGTTGCTCTAGATTAGTGATATATCTCCATCCTCCAAATAATTTGTCTGCCAGTTGATCCATCCTATTGACTTTAACTTTTGTTTCCAAAATTCCAATCATACCTATATTATCTTTTGTACAAAGGAGCTTTACCTCCTTTTGTTTGTTAGGGGCATTAATTCCCCTAACATTCCAACAGAGAATACTATCCATGATTAGAATGGGGATTAACTGTCACACCCCCGTTCTTTACTTGACTTTGTACACCTTGAACACCTTTGTCTACTAACTCACTAGGACCATGAGTTAGTGGTTTGAAAGTGTTATGTTGATTCATACGAATTTCTCCATTTCCTTGTTGCTTGCTAATTGTGTTCCTTGCAGTATTAGTAGGTGTTACCATCCTGCTGAATTTATCTCTTGTCTACCTGATGGCCCTTTGCTTGTATTCCCACCTTGTTTCTCCTATGCAGCCTTTGTCACTAGTTTTTCCTACTTCTGAGTTGGTTCTTCTTGTCTCTACACAGGTGAAGGTTGTTGTACCTTCTTTGCCCGACATTCCTATTCCTCATGACCATATTTCTTACAAAACTTACATAGTGTAGGTTTCCAATCATATTGTACTTTTTGTTCCATATGCATTGCTTTTTTAGTTTTAAAGAAAACCTTTTTTGGTATCTTGGCAGCCATACCTACTTCAATAAGTAATCGTGCAAAGTTGAGCCCCATCATATTTTCTGTGTGATTGTCTACCATCAATGGTTTACCAATTAAATTCCCTATTTTGCTCCCCATTTTTTCATTTCTTTATCTGTATTTTTCCAGGTTAAAGAGTCCCCGTTCTCCATGTTCTTGAGAAACTTTTTCAGCTTGCTGACTAGGGTTGGCAGCTAAATTCAGTCTTCGAGTTGATAAGATAAATAAATTATGAATATACTTTATAATCTATTTAGCTCAGTCGAACACATCCCCTCATACTCATGTCGGGGCATGTTTGAACGTCACACATTCGCCGCCTACCTACCCTTTAGGTGGCACCAACGAAATCACACCTCGCCATATCGAGGAAATGAAAATGAACTTGTCCCTAAAAAAAGAGAAAAGAACTGGAATGGGAGAGGACGGTCATTGAGAAAGATGCCTTAACAGGTTGGTCATCTGTCAGGACAAGAACGTGAGTTCTTCTTATTATCGGTGAGTCGCTGCCCCTCATACTCTTCTTTTCGTTTTTGGGTCACTCTTCTTATCTATCGCATGGTCGACCCAATCATGATATTGAACAAGGGGACCTTTTCTCGAAAAAAAAATTCTTGCAACTACGAAACATATGGATCGCTTTTCGTGACTTTTCTTTCCATAGGCATAGATTGCAGTCTAACCAGCTATCTAACTTTAGGATACCGAGAATCGGTCTTTTGACTCGAGCCTGCTCTCGTCTTTCGAATTAAGCTTCCGATTTTGTTGGTGTAGACACTGAAGGATCAGCTGACACTAGATAGGAAAGGTTTTCGATCGAAGCTCTCGAACTTGTTCCGAAGTCACTTTAGGATTCGGTTTCCGATACGGTTGATGTTCCGACATCCCGAATCGAGGTGGCTCTAAAATCAGTTTTCCCTATACCTCTAGTTACAGAGAGAGGATCGATTCACCAAGGAATATTTTGGTTGCTTTTGGTGGATTGCTTACTACTAGGTTGGATTGGATGTCAACCTGTGGAGGCACCCTTTGTTACTATTGGACAAATTTCTCCTTTAGTTTTCTCTTGTTCTTTGCCATAACGCCCATTCTGGGACGAGTTGGAAGAGGAATTCCTAATTCTTACACAGATGAGACTAATCTTTGAGCTCCAATATTTGAAATCCAAGTCTGGTAATTTCACCCAAATTGAAACTGTATAGAGCTCATCCCTGGTAAATTCCATGTTTGGATGCCATGCTTTCACAATAAAAGGTTTGCTATCAAAGTGGTATATTCCTCCTTGAACAACTTTATTTTCCCTACTGCATCATCAAATCGCACCAAAACTATCCCATATTCATCATAGAGATCTTATTAATGCCATGTTTTCCCTATATTTTCTGGATATATTTGTTCAAAACTGAGAAGGGAGGGTGAGCCCCCAAAACATAACACTCTACAACATTTTTTCAATATTCCTCAGCCCACGAGAGCTTGCTTTGACTCTTTGACGAGCTTCCGACCTTCAATTTCTCAGGTAACCTAGCTATTGAAGATCCCCCAATTTCCTCTGAGTTTGCATCCCTAGATTTTTCTGGTACTGTTCCATTGGTTTCTGACTCGATCTCCCGCGACTTCGAGATTTCATTTGCTTTTAGCAACTCATCCTTCTTCCGTTGTTGATTTCCTACTAATGCAGTTGATTCCTGAGCCAGGATTGCCTTCTGTGATGGATTCAAAGCTCTCTTCCTCATGGACGGCGCACGTTAAGCTAACATGCGCTGAGAGAGAAACGATTTCCTAAACTTAATCACTATTCTCTGCAATTTTAAAAATTTTATAACTACACAAATATTATACTTCTGTTGTTTCAATTTTTGTGAACCTATTTGACAGGACACGAAGTTTAAGACAAAAGTGAATACTTTTGAACTTGTGGTGTAAAATGAGTCACATATATTTTGTGTGGCTATAAATCATTGCATAAAGGTAAATTATTTTTAAATATAAAAAAATATCATTTTTTTTGTAACGGATTAAAAAAGGAATAGGTTCGAGTAAATTAAGAAAGAGGGAATAATATAATTAGAAAAACAACCTTCAAAAAGTTGTATGTATGATGTTTAAGTTTAAGGCAAGAAAGGCAACCACAAAGATAGGAAACTGACTCGTCGATGTTTTTTTGGCTGTTTGGTCTTTTTATCTCGTTAGTTGGCGGAATATGGTGGTAGGGGCTATAGATAATATAAATTATAACTGGAGAATTAACCTAAATATTTGTCTCCCTAATTTAATAAATTAAAAATACTTGGCAAATATATATACACACATATATCTATTTATATATATTCATCTATCTATTATCTATTACCTATTACTATATTAAAAGCACGAAGGTCCTTAGTGAAATGTCGTTCGTCTTTTTTACCCTTTTAAAATATAGTTCACATTGGACAAAATAGTCATTAGATTATTTTTCTAATATTTAGGAATAATTATTTAATTATTTTCCTAATATGTAGGAGTATTTATTTAATTACTTCTATAATATTTAGGAATAATCACTTAATTATTTTTCTAATATTTAGGAGTTTAATTTTTTAATTCTAGAATTTCTGCACTTCTCAATCCAAATTAGGAAAGTTTCCACCTTTTAAGGGTTTGTTTTCTCAATGAAGTTTTTTGCTTTTAACTCCATTCAAATTTAGAGTATTATATTAAAGAGAAAAAACATTAAAAAAGCATAAAAAGAAAAATTGAAAGGAAACATGTGAAAGATCTCGTGTATGTCAACGACGGAAATCTGTTCTTTTTTTCGATTTTTGTTTTATTTACTTATTTATTTTAGTGTTTGTACAATTCGTACAGCAGTAGAAAACATCCAATTAAGAATTTAAATAATTTTGTAATTAATTGACTTCAGAATATTAAATAGCAATAATAATAAAACTAGGATTGAAATAGCTCTTATAAATACCCTACCTAGGTCATATAAATACACACTAAATATGATTTTACATGACTTTGGAGGAGGAGACACTATTTTAAAGTTACACAACACCTTTGGTGGCAAGAATACACTTGGAGCAAAGAGGAAGAATCAACCACGAGTTTTTCCTTTCTTCTTCCTGTTTTCTATTGTTGGTTATAAATTTTAGTGTTGTATTTTTACATAGAACTATGAGTAGCTAATTTCTTATTTAGGATTTTGATGGTACCTTTTGGAGAATGAATTCTTTTTAAATTTGAATATAATTTAGCCTATGAATTTCTTTACTTATTCAACTACGTGCTTATTTCTGTTGATTGAATGATCATCAATTGACTGTGTCTATTTATTATGTATTGCTTGAAAAATGGTACATATTTAGGTAGTTGTTGAACAACGTCACTCCTAACATATATGAGGAATTAATATGTCATGTTTAAAGGCGGGTTTAGGAATAACAAAGCCTTGACATGGGCATAGTGAGCGATAAGATAGTGTCAGCTAGTGTAGTTCGGGAGAATATGTCTAGTAAATTATTGTAGCTGCTTGGGAGAGAACTACGACACCTGAAGTGCTCACGATCAATAGAGAATAATTGGGAAAAATTATAGGAGACGCCGAAGTAAGGATTCCGACAATTGGAAAAATCATAATATCTAGACCTCCTTAATCTTGTCTCCAACCCTTAGTATCTTTAGTTATTAATTTACTATTTTAATTTGATAATTTATTAGTTAGACATAAGAATCTTAATATTATAACTTAGGAATTGTTCAAACTTGTCTTCTTGGTGATAGTGAACAGTTCTAGCTAAACCTTAGTTCTCTATGGGATTCGACTCCAGATTTTTAGATCGGGTTATATTTGCAGCGACTGCTTATCCTTTTTAGGACTAGAGTAGGGCGTGATCAAATTTTGGCATCGTTGCCGGGGAACTAACAGTGTAGCCGTAGGTGTACATATTGTTAGGTTTCAAGTTTGAACTTTTATTTTGTTTTCTAGTATTTGGTTTTTTTAATTTTTGTTTTTTTGTTGATTTGAGAAATATGGCATCTTGGAAATATGAGAGTTTTGATGTTGGTACTTTTACTTTTGATCCTCCTTGTGCATATTGTGGAGGAAATCACCAATGACAAAAATATTCTTGAGAACGAGTTATGTGTACCAACTCAATCTTATGTATGAAAGTGTGTGTGATATGTGTGGTGGTCAAGATGATCACTTTCATGATTGTGCTTATATTTCTTATCCTCCCTTACTGTGATGGTTTTACTTTTAATTGTGAGGTTAACAGGAATAAAGAACCCGTGGATGACAGCCTGAAAGAGATCAAGGATATGTTAAGGTTCTGTGGAAAGAAATGATGAGACACAACTGCGGGTACAAAGACAGGATGCAACTATTCACAATTTGGAGGCTCAAGTTAGTCAACTAATTGAAACTTTTAATGCTCAAAATATTAATATTATGGATAGTAGCTAGGAGCAGTGTGCATTAGAGATGAAAATTGAGGTGCCAATGGAGGGGTCCAAAGTAGAACATTAACATTCTAACCAGCTAGAATTTGAGGATGCCGATGTTGAAAAAGTAATACTAGAGTCAACCAAAAACATTGAATATACAAATTTAGTTGACTCTAGTGTGATTGATTTTGAGGATGTTGAAAATCTTGAAGTTCATGTATTTGATCGTGTTATATCTCATTCCAAACACTTCTCTAAATTATGTTTGGACAGTAAAATAGGAATGGATCTTTACGAGCATAAAAAGGAGTCCAGGGAAGACGTAGATGAACCTTATATTTTAAAATTTTCAAGATCGTCTAGGCAAGGTGACACTCCTCGGTGGAGAGCCAAAAAGTGCATGAGAATTTATTTGATTTTTGGCTCGCAAGAATTTAAACCATCCAGGGAGCATAATTGTAAACTTGAAGCAAAACTTGGGGTTCAATTCATAAGCTCAAGGTAGAGGCAAAAAGAGATTTGCATCGTGCCGCCTCGTTAAATCAAGCGCTTGTTGGGAGGCAACCCAACTTTAATGATTTTTTTAATTTTAATTTTTAATTATTATTTGTAGTGTCATTTTTATTTTCTAGGATCATAGAAAGCAAAGCCACTGCAAGAAAGCGAAAGCAAGTGAGATGGTTAGAACTAAGTGTGGGGTGTTCACACAAAGAACCAAGTCTGAGTACCCCATGAGCAGTTAATGCTTCGGCCTTTGGCCTACCTGAGAGTTTCTTTTACCCTCTTGTATTTATGGGTGTGCATTGGGGACAATACACATTTTAAATGTGGAGTGAAGAGATTGTTTAGGTGATTTTTATGTTATTTTAGTTGTATTATTTTATGTGTGTTGAAAAAAATAAAAAATCAAATAAATAAAAAAATTAGGTAGAAATCATCCCTCTTATGACCATGGTTCTTTTCCAAGGGATGACTTTTTGAACCGGATAGTAAATTTTTTTTTCTTGCAGGTAGAATTCTTAAAAATTTTGGACTTTTTCCGATCATGGACCTCCTAGACAGTTTTCTTGAGGGTTTAAATTCCAAAGAAAAATACCAAAAAAAAAGTCCATTATTTTTTCTTTTTGAACTGATAATGAAATGGGAAGAACTTGAGTATCTATATTTTTTGACATGTTTTATGTTGGAGCTTAGAGCTGGAGTTTCTTCTTGGGTCTTGTGACTCTATGCCTTGAGAGTATATGTGACTTATTTTTACACTTGGGCTCATCTTTTGACTTCTATGATGTACATATTATGTGATTGAATTATATTATGATTGTGCTAGTTGCTTTAACTTGAGATCCGGGTCTGAACCATCCTAAATAAGTCATGTGCATTATAAGGTGAGATTTTAGTTACACTCTATATCAAATATTTTTTTGCATTAGATTGCCCTTGAAAATAGAAAGCAGTAATACAAATTACTCAAGAACCTTTTTTTCGTTGCCTTCCAAAGAATTCGCTTTTTTATTTGGAGTCCCACATATGTCTTATGTTCCTCATCGGGTGTCTAAAATGTTTTGACTCGATAAATATGGTTCGTGTCTTAGACAGGCTATTATGGGTGGTTTTAGCTTTTCATATTAAAGAATTTCATTCTGAGATCTCGAATTTGATATTTCTAATTAAAGGTGAAGAAGTCATTATCCTTTAATTATGGTCCCGTTAGCTATAAGAAAAATTTTACTTTTTTTTTTTAAAAAGTCTTTATTTTTTTTAGAATCATTGTTTGTCCATGAAATTTTCAAATTTCACTTGAAGTTGATTTATAGAATTTTTCGGAAATTTCAATAACTCCAAAAAATTATTTTTCAAAATTTTCACCTCAAATCACTCACACAAATTCAAAAATAACTCCAAATTGTATTCATTTCCAAATACAACTCTAATATTCAAATATCATTTTCACGTAAAAAAAAATTTCCCTTTTTCTCGCATTTTACAAATGTTATGCCCAAACGGTCAGGGGCGGCCCTTCCATAAAGTAAGTGAAGCAACTGCTTTAGGTCCCACATTTGTGAGGGCCCATTTTTTATTACACCTAGTAGGCTATATATAAGTTTAAAAAAGGTTATGTGAAGTAAATTTGATTTCTTTCTTTAACAAGTATGGAGAAGAAGGATTTCCAATTGCTATGATTTCTGCCAAGAAAATTGCACTTGAGATGAATATCAAACCCGAATTTCGTAGGAAACATGAGATATATAGAAAGTAACAATTTGGTGAGAATGTTGATAATAAAATCTCAAAAAATTTCGAAGAGTCCTTTGAAGTTATTTACTTTATACATAGTAGACAAAACTACTTTTTCACTTCAAAATAGATTGAACAATTCGAAGCATATAAAATCTTTTTGATTTTCTATTTAGCCGTAAAAATTAAGATCACTAGATGATGAAAATTTGAAAAAATATTACCTCAATCTTGTATGTTCCTTAATGCATAATAATCAATTTGATATTGATGGTTTAGATTTATTTTAAGAATTAAAAGTATTAAGGAAAATAGTACAATTAGAAGATATCTGTTTAATTGATACACTCGGTCAAATAAAAAGATTTGATTCTTGTTCCAATGCCTATATTGCTTATGGAATAATGTTAATAACTCTTGTTACTATCGCTTCAGAGGAAAGAAGTTTTCAAAATAAAATTGATAAAATCTTACCTAAGATCAACAATGTCTCCAGAAAGGTTAAATGGCTTAGCTATATTGTCAATTAAGAAAGACTTATTAGGAGTTATTGATTATAAGAAAATTATTAATAACTTTGTGTCTAAGAAATTCTAAAAAAATAAACTTCAAATAAATAAATATATATTTTTTAAGTTAAGCCCCTTTATAAATTTTGGCTTTAGGCCACAAAACCCGTTGGACCGCCCCCGCAAACAGCCACTGTATCTCTTGGTGGGTATTGTTTCTTCTTACGGGAATGAAAAATATCAATTTGGAGTTTATCATAGGGGGAAGTGCGCGGTTAGCCACTAATAACACATGTATCTACTTTTAAGCCACTGTTTAAAATGTCTTTAGTCTTAGCCACTGCTTTAATAAACTTTACATGCCCCGACGAAAACACCCTTCTACTCATAAAGTTCAGAACCAAGTGCCTTTAACTTTTGAACTTGTAACTCTAAGTTCAGGACTTCAGGACTACATGTCCTTAACTTTTGAACTTGTAACTCTAAGTTCAAGACTTCAGGACTATATGTCCTTAAATTTTGAACTTGGAACTCGAAGTTCAGGACAACTTTCACGACCCATTTTGCCCTCCGAAAGGTATCGTGACGGCACCTAGTCTCTATGACTAGGTAAGCCTAAAATTTGCAGAAAATGATAGAATCAATAAAATAAAGACAGAAAAGAACTCAAGTAGATATAACATAGTTGCTTAGCATATACACTTTCACTTCCGACAACCCGGAATGTCACTATAGTCACAAGCTCTATACTAAATGTAGCTCTATATAATGAAACAGTGGAAAAATACATAAGTCTTCTATGCCTATACTAGAGTAGAAGGGGACTCGTGGGATTTTTCGGACTCGGCAAAATTACCTCGCGGTCTCCTGCCAGCTGCTAGAACGACTCCTAGCCACAATACTGGGTGTTGGTACCTATATCTGCACATGGGAAAAATATGCGCAGGAAAGGGCGTGAGTACTCCACATTCGGTACTCCGTAAGTGCCAAGCCTAACCCCAGTCAAGTAGTGACGAGGTCAGGTTGAGGCCCTACTGAGTTTTAAAAACAAGTCAATATACAATTTAAAATAGTGAAATATAGATAAACAATGATAAACAGGATTAATGGAAACTGGAAGAATTAATAACAGAAAGGGAGCCCTCGGCTCAGCACATCACATATCTCAACAGTAAATATGCAATGCATTACACGGGGAAAGCTCCCGGATTTCAGTCTGTAATCCCAATTTCAATATGCTATGCAGTACAGGGGGAAAGCTCCCGGATCTCCATCCGTAGTCCCAATTTGAATATGCATTTCATTACAGGGGGAAAGCTTCCGGATCTCGGTCCGTAGTCCCAATTTAAATAAAAAATGAAGTACACGAGGAAAAGCTCTCAGATCTCGGTCCGTAGTCCCAATTTAAATATGCAAAGCAGAAGTATGTCGGATACGGTTTAATTAAACAGTCCAGAAAAACAACAGGCGAGAATAGATTAAAGCTACCTAAGCATGGTGCAACTAGTAGCAAATAAGAGGAAATCAAGAAAGGACAGGTAGGCATGCTTACTCTTAAGCTAACTACTCAGTTAAGACATGAAACAATAATATAAGGATGAAAATGAGTGATTTCATGGAAGTAAAAATAGGATTTTAGCAACAATGACCCGTGTACGCACTCGTCACCTCACGTACACGGCATCCACGTAACAAAATCAGTATAAAATACCTGAGGGGGAAGTCCCCAACACAGAATTAGGGAAGCCACTTACCTTGATTGCACTAATCAACTCAATACCACGCTCTTGCCACGAGTATCTGACTCCGGGTGGCCCAAATCTATTCAAATCGATTGCATGGTGTAAATATCACTTCAAGGGAACAAAATAGCTAATTATTTTTAAAATCATACGCGAAATTAGGAAATTCGCCCAAAAAGTCCCCTGGGCCCACGTCTCGGAATCGGGTAAAATTTATATTTCCCGAACACCCATTCGCTCATGAACCCACTCAAACAAGAATCAACAAAATCCAACGTCTAAATCTCCCTAAATCTTCAGATTTCTACTTGGGGAAATTTCATCCCAATTTCATGGTTTTTCATCCAATTTCATTGATTAGATTGAGGAAATTGATAGAGATTATAGATATACAAATGGATTAAGGTTAGAAAACGTTACCTATGATTCTCCTCTTCAAATCCCACTGAAAATCGCCAAGTTCCGAGCTCACAGTCGATTTTGGAATTATGAATTTCAAACCCTCGGATTTTTGGTATAACCAACCCAGATGTTTCGCACCTGCGACACTGGTGCCGCACCTGCGGTGCCGCACCTGCGGAAACACAATCGCAGGTGCGGAAACTCATTAAACGGCCTGGGGTCGCACCTGCGGTGGCTGGGTTGCAGGTGCGGCTCCGCATCTGCGGATACTCTTCCGCGCCTGCGAGTCGGGCCAACCTAAGCTACGTCTGTACCTGCGTGAACCCCCTCCCTTCGCACCTGCCGAAATACTATCGCAGGTGATAGACACAAGAACCAGAATGGTTTAGCTGCTCTCAAAGTCCCAAACTCACCCGTTGGGCATCTGAAACAACCCCGAGGCTCTCGGGACCTCAACCAAACCTACCAACTGACCCTAATACCTTGTTCAAACTTGGTCGAGCCTTAAAAACACATCTCATAACATCAAAATCATCAATTATGCATAAATTCAATCCTAAGAGCTTATGAAATTTCTAGAATCCACATCCGATGCCGAAACAACTCATCCGAATGACCTCAAATTTTGCACACAGGTCACAAATGACATTACGGACCTGGTGTCGCTTTCAGAATTCCATTCCGAGTCCGATATCAAAATTTCACCTATCGGCCGAAATAGCCAAAATTCTAACTTTCGCCAATTCAAGCCTAAATCCACAACCGATCTCGAAAACACATCCCGAACACGCTCCTAACCCCGAAATCACCCAACAGAGCTAACGGAGTTGACGAAATTATGTTCTGGATCCGTCTTCACACAGCTCTAGCTACGACCATGTTTCTAAAGCTAAATTCCCCATTTATGGACTATGTGTCCAAAATCACCCCGGATTTCATCACTCAATGCTACGACAAGTTCCAATAACATAAATAGACATGGGAGAAGCGGCTAATAGGGGATCAGGGCGCTAATTCTTGAAAAGACCGACCGGGTCGTTACATCCTCCTCCTCTAAAGAAAATCGTTCGTCCTCGAACGAGTATTGAAACATACCTGAAGCTGTGAAAAGATGAGGGTACTGACTAGGCATATCTTGCTCGGTATCCCAAGTCGCCTCCTCGACTGACTAACCCCTGCACTGAACCTTAACTGAGGTAATATTCTTCGATCTGAGCTTTCTGACCTGCCTGTCCAATATAGCCAAAGGCTCCTCAACATTTGATAGATCCTTGTCCAACTGGACTGAGCTGAAATCCAAGACATGAGTCGGGTCACCGTGATACTTCCGGAGCATGGAGACGTGGAATACCGGATTAACCCCTGCTAGGCTGGGAGGCAGGGCTAGCTCATAAGCAACATCCCCAACGCGTCGCAACACCTCAAAAGGGCCAATAAATCTCGGACTCAGCTTGCGTTTCTTCCCGAACCTCATGACGCCATTCATAGGCGATACCCGAAGCAAAACCCGATCAACCGCCATAAATGCCAAGTCACGAACCTTCCGGTCCACATAGCTCTTCTGCCTGGACTGAGCTGGTCAAAGTCTCTCCTGAATCACCTTCACCTTGTCCAGGGCATCCTGAACCAAGTCTGTACCCAACAATCGGGCCTCGCCCGGCTCAAACCATCCCACGGGAGACTTGCACCGCCTACCATACAAAGCCTTATACGGCGCCATCTGAATGATGGACTTATAGTTGTTGTTATAAGAAAACTCTGCAGGGGGAAGTATCGATCCCATGACCCTCCATAATCTATCACACAGGCACGGAGTATATCCTCGAGAAACTGAATCGTGCGCTCGGACTGCCAGTCTGTCTGAGGGTGAAAAGTTGTACTCAACTCTACCCTGGTTCCTAACTCCTGCTGAACGGCTCTCCAGAACCGTGAAGTGAACTGTCTACCTCTGTCTGAAATGATAGATACTCGAATACCGTGGAGGCGAACAATCTCTCTGATATAAATCTCAACCAACCTCTCAGATGAATATAAAGTCAGCATTGGAATGAAATGGGTTGATTTGGTCAGCCGATCCACAATCACCCAAATAGCATAATGCTTCCTCAAAGTCCGAGGAAATCCGACCACAAAGTCCATGGTGATCCGCTCCTACTTCGACTCTGGAAGATCAATCTGCTGAAGTAACCCTCCCGGTCTCTGATGCTCACATTTGACTTGCTGACAGTTGAGACACTTGGCCACAAACTCCACTATATCCTTCTTCATCCTTCGCCACCTATAGTGCTGCCTCAGATCCTGGTACATCTTCGCGGTGCCCGGATGGATGGAATACCGTGACCTATGGGCCTCCTCAAGAATAAACTCCTGAAGCCCATTCACGTTGGGCACACAAATACAGCCCTGCATCCTCATCACCCCGTCATCTCCTATAGTCACATCCCTGAAATCACCCCACCGGAATCTATCCCGAAGAACCAAAAGGTGGGGATCATCATGTTGACGCTCTCTGATACGGTCATGAAGGGAAGATCGAGCAACCACACAAGCTAATACCCAACAAGGCTCAGAAAGATCCAATCTCACGAATTGACTGGATAAGGACTGAACATCTAAGGTTAGAGGCCTCTCAGCTGCATGAAGGTATTCCAAACTCCCCAAACTCTTCGCCCGGCGACTCAAGGCGTCGGCCACCACATTGGCCTTCCCCGGGTGGTATAATATAGTGATGTCATAGTCCTTTAGCATCTCCAACCACCTACGCTGGTGCAAATTTAGATCCTTCTTCCTGAATATGTGCTGCAAACTCCGGTGATCCGTGAATATCTCACAGGGAACACCATATAAATAATGACGCCATATCTTCAGGGCGTGAACAATCGCTGCCAACTCGAGATCATGAACAAGGTAGTTTCTCTCATGAACCTTCAACTGTCTGTGCGCGTAGGCAATCACCCTATTGTCCTGCATCAGCACCGCTCCCAAGCCAATCCTCGAAGCATCACAATAAACTGTACAGGACCCGGAACCGGAAGGCAAAACCAACATAGGAGCTGTAGTCAGGGCTGTCTTGAGTTTCTGAAAGCTCTCCTCACACTCCTTAGTCCATATAAAAGATGCACCCTTCTGGGTCAGTCTGGTCATAGGCGCTGAAATAGATGAAAATCCTTCCACAAAACAACGATAATACCCAGCCAAACCGAGGAAACTGCGAATCTCACTAGCTGAGGACGGTCTGGGCCAACTCTGTACCGCTTCCACCTTCTTCAGATCAACCTTGATCCCATCCGAAGACACTACGTGGCCTAGGAATGCCACAGAATCAAGCCAAAATTCACACTTAGAAAACTTGGCATACAACTTCTTCTCCCTCAATGTTTGAAGCACGATCCTCAAGTGCTGCTCATGGTCCTCCTGGGACCGAGAAATACCAGAATGTCATCAATGGAAACAATGACGAAAGTATCAAGATAAGGCCCAAATATGTTGTGCATCAGGTGCATGAAGGCTGATGGGGCATTCGTCTGCCCAAATGACATAACAAGGAACTCATAGTGGCCATATCTGGTCCTGAAGGTAGTCTTCGGGATATCCGGCTCCCGAATCTTCAACTGATGATAACCCGAACGTAGATCAATTTTGGAGAACACCCTAGCACCCTGTAACTGGTCAAATAGATCATCAATGCGAGGCAATGGGTACCTATTCTTCACTGTCACCTTATTCAGCTGCCGGTAGTCAATACAAATATTCATCGAGCCATCCCTTTTCTTCACAAATAATACCAGAGCGCCCCAAGGTGATACACTGGTCCTGATGAATCCCTTTTCAAGCTACTCCTGTAACTGCTCCTTCAACTCCTTCAACTCAGGAGGAGCCATGCGATAAGGAGGAATGGAAATGGGCTGAGTGCCCGGTAACAAGTCAATGCCGAAATCAATGTCTCTATTGGGTGGCATACCCAGAAGATCAGCTGGAAATACATCAGAATAGTCCCTGACAACTGGAACTGACTCAACTGTAGGGGTCTCAGCACTAACATCTCTCACATAATCCAAATATGCATCACACCCCTTTTCAACCATCCGGTGAGCCTTAATAAAAGAAATGACTCGGCGGGGAGTATACTCTAAGGAACCTCTCCACTATAACCTCAGAAATCTTGGCATAGCCAGCGTCACGGTCTTGGCATGACAATCAAGAACAACATAATAGGGAGACAACTAGTCCATACCCAATATAACATCGAAATCTACCATACTGAGTAGTAGTAAATCAGCTCTGGTCTCAAAACCACTGATAGCAATCAAACATGACCGATATACTCGGTCCACAACACGAGAATATCCCACCGGAGTAGAGATATAAACAGAGGAACTCAAAGAATCCCTGGATATCCCTAGATGTGAAGCAAAATAGGAAGACACATATGAATATGTAGAGCCTGGGTCAAATAGTATTGATGCATCCCTATGACAAACGGGAACAATACCTCTAATGACTGAGTCTGAAGCAATGTCCTCGGACAGGGACGGAAGAGCATAGTACCTGGCCTGGCCTCCCCCTCTAGGGCAACCTCGACCTCCCCGACCTCCACCTCGAGCTGCCTGAGGTGGTGGGGTAGCAGCTTGGGCTGGAAGAATAGCTGGAGGACCTGGTGGAAGACATGGGGACTGATAAGTCTAAGGTGGTGCGCCCCTCCTCGCTCTGGGGAAATATCTGATCATATGATGAGGGTCACAATACTCAAAGCTACCCCTCGGAGGATGTGGCGACCACTGTTGACTCTGAACTAGCCTGCTGGACTGGCCAGTGATAGCACCTCGAGTAGGAGCCACCTGAGATACTAGTGGTGCATAATAAGGCTCCTGAGGTCTAGGAGGAGCTGGAATACCACTGGCTTCTAGGAGAGCTGAATGAATGGGGCGACTCACAAAACCCCTACCATAGCGTGCTGCTGGTGCACGGGCTCTTGAAAAATGACCAGTATCTCGAGACCTCTTAGCCTCTCTCTCCTCCCTGTCCCTGTTTAACCAAAGAATTAGATCCTTTGACCAAAGCTATTTCTAGGATTAACACGGGTTACTGATAATCAAGGAAATAATACTAAATATAGAGAAACGAGTAATAGACAATATTGCAGAAATATAGAAAAGCAAAGTAGATTATATTCGAAAATCAGATGTCCTTACAAGTTATATTTCCTCCCTTTATATAGGAGGTTTATTAATATAAAGTTTTGTTCTTGCAATAATTGCTCATTAATAACTAATTATTACATTAATGAGGCGTTACCAAGGGCAACCGTAACTGTTATGTAAAGGTTACATAACGTTTGGCTTTTTATTTGGGATTCCTGAATCTATTCGTAACTCTGTCTAGATTCACTCTGACCGTGTCCCTTCCTTGACTCGATTAGAGCGAGTTTCCCGTGGCTGATGAGCTCGAGGGTTTATTGAATCGTGCCTCTTTGTTCTGTACCTCTTCAAAGAATCGCATCCACCTGTCGTGTTCTCCTGTGTCCATATAACTGGCTAAGTTGTCAAGAGTTGGCTTACGTGTGAAAATCTTTTTACCAATACAGATAGTCCCCCCACTTACCATATATTTATCGATTAATATTTGGTAAGTGGATACTCATTTATGGCGGGAATATTTTGCCGCCGCTTTGTTTCGAAACATCGCATCTTTTTATGAACATAGGCGTCGTTTGTCACTTCCATTTAATGCTCATACCACGTGTCCTTTTTTGATGGGTTCTGCATTTACTCGGGACTTTTTAGGGCTTCTTGCGGCTGCGTCAGTCCCAAAGTGACACCTTTAACTATGACTTTTCATCATTATTTTCCCCATTTTTGACGGTCGTCTTCAAGTATAAATACCCTTCTTACTTTCTTTACTTCCAAGAAACATTTTATAACTTGTCTCCTTTATTTGTAAAGAATTTTCCATTGCCTTTGTAAACATGTCTTCATCAAATCAGCCTAAAAGAATAATAGATGTGGAAAACTTAACACCTTCTTCTGCCCCGACTAGGAGTCGGAGGGGCAGTAGATTAAGGAGTTTAGGATCCACTCCTTCCAGAGGTTCTTCTTCCTCTCATATAATTTCTCCTCCTTCCGCTAGGTCTTTAGTTTCTCCTAGGGCTAAGTCTTCTCGTTCTTCATCTAGAGGTAAAGACGATCATCTTCGTGAACCTAAAGTTGATGAAATTATTCCCGCTATATTTGTCTTTACTTGGGAAAACCCAGTTCTTGTAGACCAGTCTTCTTCTTTAGACATTGTTGAGAGGTATTAAACCTTTATTACTGAGGGCCATATTTCGTTGGTTCATAGGGATTGTTCTTGGAGGTCTGATTTACCTGTTTATGTTCCGATCGGTAATCAAAGAATAACATCTTATAAGACGGGTTATTCTTTTGTTTATACATATCCTTTTACACTAGGGTTTAGAACTCCCATTGATCCAGTCATAATCGAGTTCTGTCATTTCTTTGATATTTGTTTGGGACAAGTTGGTCCGTTTGTGTGGCGAGTGGTCGCGTGTATTAGGAGTTTAGCTTCCTTACCCTCAGTTCCTTTTAATTTCAACCATCTTATTCATCCTTACTCTCCTGTCCTGTTTCGTCAAGGGGTTTTTACTCAGGCTGCTCGAAGTAAGAGAGTGTTGGTAACCCCTGATGATGACAAGGACAGAGGTTGGTACCTCCGGTATGTCGCTGTTCCCACTGCTGGTTTAGTGGGTGAAGAGAATCTCCCCTTCCCTGAGAAGTGGAATCGTGCACGTAAGTACATTTTTCGTTCGCATTTGTTTTTCTTTGAGATGTATTATTAACACCGTATCTATTTCTTCTTCTTCCAGCATCAGGGGTACTGTTTAGAATGTCTCCGGTATCCGTGACTGGGTAGAAAAGTTGTTGTTTGTCGCTCCATTAGAAGAAAGGTATTGGAAGTACTTCACTGGGAAGTACGGTTGGAATGTAAAGACCCACGGTAAGTGAAGTTTTTTACTTCTTTTCTTCCTAGAGCCTTCTTTTATCCTCGCTTAATATTCCCTTTTTTGATAGGGTTTTCTTCCCTTGGGGTGTCTGCTTCTTCTGTTCCAAAGATGTCTGTGGCCCAGGCCTAAGAGATTATTGTTAGTTCGTCTTCCTCGAAGAGGAAAGTGGGCGAGTCCCATTCTGAAGAAGAAGAAGAAAAGGAGGGTGCTTTGGTGCACAGGTCACGGAGAACGTGGGTGGTTTTAGACGACGAGTCTACACCCATGACATTGCCTTCCGTGTCTACAGTTAGACCCTTAACCTCTGAAAACGTTTCACAGTCCCCTGTTCATGATTATGTTGAGTACTTGTTCCATGAAGGTTTTGATCTTTCTCCTAATGATGTTCCTTTAGATACTGTTTTTCCTGACTCTTCAAGGGAAGATGTTTCATCGGTTCCTCGTGTTTCCTCCGCTCCTTTAGCTATTACAGTTTCTGTCGTATCTTTACCTGCGGCTTCCTCAATTATTCAATCTTTCGTGCCTGCTATTTTGCCCGTGACTTCTTCAGTTCCCCAACCCTTAGTGCTTGTTGTTGTCCCATCTGTGCATGCTTCCATGCCATCCATTAGGGAAGTAGGGTCTTCCAGCAGGGAGATGCGGAGGGTGATGATAGAGGTTCCAACTGAGGGAAGTCTTTTCAAGAAGACGGGTGAGCCCGAGGTATGGCTCAAACCTTTGATAGGTCCCACGGAGAAAACCAAGATAGCTGGCCATATAGCCCTTACTTGGGCCAATGAAGTGGTGCATACCTCCTTGAAGGTACGGTGCAATTCTATTTCCACATGTGAATTTTACCATGTCTACATAATTTATCATATCTAATTGGTTTGCTTCTTGTAGATCAACCTTATTGGTATGGATCTTATGAAGAGGATCTCGAATTCGGATCAAGAAACAAGAGAATTGCAGGCTGATCTTGCTAATCTAAAGGCATAGTATGATAGCTTGAGAATTGATATGGGTGCCTTAGAGGAGGAGAGGAATACCTTGAAAAAACAACTGAGGATTACGACAATAGAACTGGCGGTAGAGAAGGCTTCTTCAAACCAGATTGATAAGGATAAGAGTACTCTGGAATCCTCATTTTCTGAACAACTGTCTCAAGCCTTGGAGGAGATCAGGAACTTGAAGGATTTGCTAGGGCAGAAGGAGGTATATTCTGGCGAGCTCGTACAATCACTCTCCCGGACCCAAGAAGAACTGCATAATGCATTAAATAGAGTCCAAATTTTGGAGGAGTCGATCGTACCTCTGAGGGCTGCCCATGAAGCTACTGAACCAGAGAAGGATGGGTTAAAAACCGAGCTTCAAATTTGGGCAAAAGATTATAACGATTTTGAAGAAGCGGTTGTTGTTGATGTAAGTTGGGCGTAATGAATTCTCACCTTGATACATTGACACAGAAGAGTCAAGAAGGTTTCGACCTCAGCGCTACAATAGCTAAAACCAAAGAGGCTATGGAGAAGACTCAACAAGGTCTTAATCTTTCTCCATCTGATGGTGAAACTTCTGCCGCTTGTGCCTCTTTGCCTCAAGTTTCTCCCGTTGCTCCTGTTAATGAAGAAGTCATCTCTCCTCCACAAGAAGATTAAAGTATTGGTTCTCATTGTTGTTTTTTTATTTTATTGGACTGGTGGTTACCCCAGCTACATCAAGGGTAAATTTGGATCTTTGAAGTCCCCAACTGACAACTCAGGGGCACAAAAATATAATTATTATATGCGGCTAAGTACTAGTTAGTACTTAGTTCTTACTTAGCCGCCCTTTTTGATATGAATGCAATTTATGACTTTTTTGTTTCGAGCTTCTGTTTTGCTCTTAAGTCTTTTGCATGTCTTGCTTTTTGAGGTTTTTAGTTTTACCTCTAAACTTTCGCATGAAAATGCTAAAATCACTCGAACCTTTTTATAGTAGGCACGGTGTTTGTACAAAATATAAGCCTTTGTTTATGATAGGCTTTATTTATAAGATAGGGCCCTTTTTGATTGATGCTTAATGAAGAAGACATCTCAACTTCATAGTAATGCAATAGATTGATAGGAAATTTTCACATGTTTAGAAATGCTTCTAAGGGAAGTTTTTTTGTTTGAACTTCCACGACATTTTACATGTGTTTACAATTATCGTCTAAGACTCATGTTGCAACTGTTTTTATTTAACAAATTTGATATACACTTATATTTCGTAACTATTTTTCATAGGTAATAGTTTTTTCGAGTAAATACGAGGGAGCAACTGTTTTTCATTAGTAACAGTTATTATAAGAATTGAGATTTTTACCCACAACTATTTTTGTTGGAAACAGTTTTCTAATAAATACGAGGGAAATGTTTTCTTATCCATAACTGTTTTATTTGATAATAGTTTTCTGAACAAATACAAGGAATTTGATCTTTCATCCATAACTGTTTTATTTGATAACAGTTTTCTATATGAGTACAAAGATTTCGTAACTGTTTTTAATCATAACAGTTTTTGAATGAGTACACTGATGATGATCTTTTACCCCTAACTGTTTTTGTTACAACAGTTTTGAATAAGTATAAAGATGTACATTTCTTCCTCGTGACTAATATTTTGCCTTTCAACCTGAACATGTTCGAAGGTTTTTTGCATTTTTGCATTAGGCTTTGTATTTGGATGACTCTTTTGATCTCTTTCGATTCTGCTCGTATCACTTGTCTTGTTGGGTAGATGGGTCTTCAGGATCGAGCTTTTGACTTTCTGATAGTCTTCTTTGCTTCGTCTTCGCCTTCCATAGTGTATAGTCCCCCAAGTGTTTGAGCTTTGAAGAATGAGATCTCGAGCACTTGATTATTATTTCCTTGTGGTCCTTTTCCTGAAAAGGAAAAACATTCCGGACTCGAAGGTATATAGTTTTTTAGATGATGACTGCTTAACCCTTTAAAACGTCCATCAGAACGTCTAACCCTAGACTGGGAATTGTGTTATTTCCTCGCGTCTTTGCAGGTCTAATATCATCATCTGGTGATGGGTTAGCTTTATGCCTATCATCTTAAAAAGTTAGTAAAATTTTTAAATGTTAAAAAAAAATCGAACGTGTGATACCTGACCGGGGGTACTTCTTTTCCTTAGAAGCAATACTTCTTTAGGTGGATGGCATTCCAACTTGTTGGTAGAACTCTGTCGTCCATAGCTTACAACTCATAGACGCCCTTCCCAGCTATGCCTCGGACTTTGTAGGGTCCTTCCCAGTTTGGATTTAGCTTTCCTATGCCAGCTTCCTTCGTTGATTGAAAGACTTTTTTGAGGACGAAGTCCCCAATCTTGAAGTACCGAAGATGGGCTTTGCGGTTATAGTAGCGCTCAATTATTTGTTTTTGGGCTGCCATCCGTATTAATGATGTTTCCACTCGTGGTTCGAGCAGGTCAAGATTTGTCCTTAATTCATCGTCGTTTGCTTCTCCCATAGCTGTCATGAACCTTATGCTTGGCTCGCCGATTTCCACTGGTATTAAGGCTTCTGAACCATAGACAAGTGCGAACGGAGTCTCTCCCGTGGCTATTTTTGAAGTTGTTTTGTATGCCCATAGCACCTCTGGTAACTCGTCAGGCCAATTTCCCTTGGCTTTATCTAGCCGCTTCTTCAGGTTGCTGATGATGATTTTATTCGTTGATTCCGCTTGACCGTTAGCCACGGGATGATATGGTGTTGAAGTGATCCGTTTGATTTGCCATCTTTCGAAGAATTCTCTGATTTGTGAGCCTATGAATTATGGGCCACTATCACACACGATCTCCCTTGGTATACCAAAGCAGCATATTATGTTTCGCCATAAGAAGTTTTTTACTTCCTTTTCTCGCACCTGTTTGAATGCTTCTGCCTCTACCCATTTTGTAAAGTAGTCGGTTAATATAAGAAAAAATCGTACCTGTCCATTAGCCGGGGGAAGAGGTCCTACTATGTCCATACCCCATTTCATAAAGGGCCATGGTGATATAACTGGATGTAGTAATTCTGCTCGTCGATGCATGTTATTGGCGAACCTTTGGCCCCTGTCGCATTTAGATTCAAAGTTCTCGGCTTCTTCTTCCATCTTGGGCCAATAATACCCAGCTCTGATTAAGGTTTTTACCAAGGATCTTGCTCCTGTATGATTTCCACAGTGTCTTTCATGGACTTCTTTCATCACAAACTCCGTTTGGTTAGGTCCGAGGCATTTAGCTGGGGTTCCTCCGAACATCTTGCGATAAAGTGAGTTGCGAATAAGTTACCGTGCAGATTTGTGGCGAAGTGCTTGAGCTAATTTACTGTCTTCAGGTACGGTGCCATTCTGCAAAAAATTAAGAATTTTGTTTCCCCAGTCCCAGGTTAAGTTGTTGAAAGTTACCTCATTCCTGTCCTGGTCGATCGTTGAGTGGAATAGATGGACGACAATTGCATTTTCTTTGTTTGTTATTTCTGTGACTGCTGCGAGGTTAGCTAATGCATCTTCTTCTGCATTTTCCTCTCTAGGTATATGTATTACCTTCCATGTTTTGAATTGTCTCACGAGCTCTCGTGCTTTTTCAAGATACTGTTGCATTCGAGTCTCTCGAGCGATGTAAGTCCCCTGCCTCTGATTTGTTACCAGTTGGGAGTCAATGTTGATCACAATTTGCTCGATTGAGAGTTCCCGTGTGATTTCAAGTCCTGTAATAATAGCTTCGTACTCTGCTTCATTGTTAGTGATAGGATAACACTTTATAGCTTGCCGTCTTTTCACCCGTGGGTGATATCAAGACTATGCCTAAGACAGCGTCTTTTATATTTGAAGAACCATCGGTGAACAAGGTCCATAGGCTTGGATTAACACCGTTAAAGAGTTGTAACTCTTTTTCTACTTCAGATACAATGTTATTATTAAAAGTCAGCAACAAAATCAGCTAGTATTTGAGACTTAATTGCAGTTATAGGCTCATAGATTATCTCATGCTCACTTAATTCTATGGCCCACTCGGCTAATCTTCCTGGCAATTCTTGTTTATGCAGAATATTTCTTAAAGGATATGAGGTCACAAAAGTGATTGGGTGGCATTGAAAATAGGGTCGTAATTTTCTAGATGCCATTATTAAAGCTAAGGCTAATTTTTCCAGATGTGGATATCTATTTTCAGCATCTAGCAAAGTTTTACTTACATAATAGATAGGTGATTGTTTACCTTTTTCTTCTCTTACCAGTACTGCACTTTCGGCTTTGAAAGCAGCGGTGGTTTCAATAGATAAATCTTCAGATTCTTGAGGGCTTGCTGACATTCTTCAGTCCATTCGAACTGATTCTGCTTTTTGAGAACTGAGAAGAATTTAAAACTTTTTTCGGAAGAGTTAGAAATAAATCTTCCCAAAGCTGCTATTCTCCTTGTTAGTCTTTGAACTTCTTTTTTATTTGTTAAAATATCAGGTATTTCTTCTATAGCTTTAATTTGAGCGGGATTTACCTCTATTCCGTTGTTCGATATAAGGAAAGCCAAAAATTTACCTGATTGCACTCCAAAAGCGCATTTTTCTGGATTTAGCTTCATATTAACCTGCGTAAAATATCAAAAGTAGTAGAGAGATGCTGGAAATGGTCTTCCGCTTGTCTTGATTTTACCAACATATCATCAATATAAACTTCCATCGTCTTTCCAAGATGTTCTTTGAACATTTTAGTCACTAACCTTTGATAGGTGGCTCCAGCATTTTTCAAGCCAAAAGGCATAACTTTGTAACAGTAAGTCCCCCNTATGGGAATGAATCTTTGGGGCATGATTTATTTAAATAAGTATAATCTACACATACCCTCCATTTGCCATTCTTTGTAGGTACCACCATAGTGTTAACCAGCCAGTTAGGTACTTTACCTCCCGTATCGAACCAATTTTCAAGAGTTTTTGAACTTCTTCGTCAATCACTTGGTTCTTGAATGGTCCTTGCTTTCTTTTTTTCTATTTAACAGGTACGAAAGATTGATCTTCATGTAGTTTGTGAGTCATCACCTCTGGTGGAATACATGTCATATCTGAATAGGACCACGCAAAACAGTCTGCATTAGCCTTTAAATAGTCAGTTAACGTACCTTTTCGATCGGGACTCAGCCTCGTGCCTACATACACTTTCCGTTCAGGTTTTTGTTCAAACAATGGAATAGCTTTGAGCTGTTCCGTAGTTGTTTTGATGTGTTCGTCTTCTTCCGGTTCGTGAATGACATCCGGTCTAGAGTCCACATCTATATGGTCCAGGGCATCTTCCATGGTGACTGAATCCTCCTTCACTCGGGTGTCTCTTTCCGTACCTGTTTGAATATTTACTTTTTTCGTACCTATTTGGTAAGTAATTCTTTCCATACCTGATTGGATAGAGACATCTGTTTGAAAGATTTCTCTATCTTCTGGCTCTTCCGTCCCTTTTTTTGTTATAAAGTGCCACGTAATTTATATTTCTGGAGGTCAGTTGATCACCTCTAATTTTTCTGATTCCCCATTCTGAGGGAAATTTGATTACCTGGTGTAAGGTGGATGGTATTGCTTTCATATCATGAATCCAAGTCCTTCCCATAATCACATTATAAGCCATGTCAGTATCAATGACTTGGAATTTAGTTTTTTAACTACTCCCTCAACGTAAGTGCTAAGTTCAATCTCTCCTTTGGTTATCACCGTGGAGTTATTAAACCCTGATATGGCTCGTGCCTTTGGGATCACCAGATTTTCCATTAGCATTTCTTCACGACTCTTAACAAGATGATATTGACTGAATTACCTGGATCAATCAACACTTTTTTAACGTTAGTGTCATGAATGAGTAAGGATATCACTAGGGCATCATTATGGGGAAGCATTAGTCCACCAAAATCTGCATCGTCAAAGGTTATTTCATCTTCAGTTGGATATTCTCGAACCCTCTTTCCGTGGGTAATTGTGACCTTTGATGCTAATTGGCAAACTATTCTGTTTACTTCCTCTCCTCCATGTATCACGTTGATGGTTCGCTTTGGAGAAGGAGGCTTTGGGGGATCCTGCATGTTCTTCGTATATGCATGTTTACCTTTATCACTAAACAATTCTGTTAAATAGCCCTGTTTCAATAAATTTTATATTTCACCTTGTAAATATCTGCAATCCGCAGTCCTGTGCCCATGATCGTTATGGAATTCACACCAGTGATCTGGGTTCCTTCTATTTGGATTTGATCGCATCTCTTTGGGCCACTTAACCTTGTCTCCAATGTTCCTCAATATTGAGACAAGCTCAGTAGTACTTACATTAAAAGTATGATCCCCAATTCGGGTATTACCTCTAGG
>MDKI01242672.1:0-48746 GCA_005239505.1 Nicotiana paniculata
GTTTTAACCGGTCTGGGCCGGGCCGGTTACGGGTCAACCCGGCCCGTTAGACACCCTTAACTTCAAGGGTCCAAAACAAGCTTCCTCAAAAGCTTAAGGATCCTGGCAGCTTCACCATCTTTGTGCAAATTGGTAATATTGATGTGGGTCGTGCTCTTTGTGATTTGGGGGCGAGCATAAATCTAATTCCCTTGTCCTTGTTTAAGCAATTGGGTCTGGGAGCTCCAAGACCCATCACTTTGATGCTGCAATTAGCTGATAGGTCCATAGCCTACCTTGAAAGAGTGATTGAAGATATGCTGCTGCAGATTAGGAAATTCATCTTCCCAGCTGACTTCATTATTCTAGATTTTGAGGCTGATGAACTGGTTCCAATCATATTGGGACGACCTCTCTTAGATATTGGTGATGCAATAATTAAAGTGAGAGAGGGAAAATGATTATAAGGGTGGACAACGAGGAAGCATTCTTTAATGTCTATAAAGCAATCCAACTTCCCCGCCACTATGAGGAGCTTTCTATGATATCTGTTGTAGAGGTGGAAGAGCAACTTCTTGGCACGAGTGTATATCTAGATGACTCTCTAGAAAAAGCACCCATGATGTTCGATAGCTTGATGATTGATGATGACGTTGAGGAGATGATGCATATCCTAGATGCATCTTGTGCTTACATGTAGGGAACCCACCTATTTGAGCCTCTTAACAGGCCAAGTGGTCCTTCTCCAAAGCCGTCAATTGAAGAAGCTCCAAAATTGGAGCTTAAACCTCTGCCCCCGCACCTTCAATATGCTTATTTTGTAATTCTGACACTTTACCTGGTATTGTTTCTTTTGACTTGTCTAAATTGTAGGAAGAAAAGCTATTGAGAGTGCTATGTGAGCACAAGCGAGCAATTGGGTGGACAATGTCTGACATTAAAGGCATTAATCCAGCTTTCTGCATGCATAAAATCCTAATGGAGGAAGGACACAAGCCAAGTGTAGAGCAACAACGCCGACTAAATCCAATCATGAAAGAGGTGGTAAGAAAAGAAGTGATCCAAGTGGCTTGATGCAGGTATTGTATTTCCAATATCGGATAGCAAATGGGTAAGCCCCATTCAATGTGTACCTAATAAAGGGGGGATGATTGTGGTGGTTAAGGAAAATAATGACTTAATTCCTACAAGAACTGTTACTGGGTGGAGAATTTGCATATATTATAGAAAACTGAACAATGCCACCTGGAAAGACCACTTTCCCCTCCCCTTTATTGACCAAATGCTTGATAGATTAGTTGGCCAGGAATACTATTGTTTCCTTATTCGGGGTATAATCAGATTGCTATAGCCCTAGAAGACCAAGAGAAACCACATTTATGTGTCCTTATGGAACGTATGCGTTCAAGAGAATGCCCTTCGGTCTCTGTAATGCACCTGCGACTTTTCAAAGGTGTATGATGGCTATTTTACTGACATGGTCGAAAGATTTGTAGAAGTATTCGTGGATGATTTTTCTGTGTTTGGATGTTCTTTTGATACTTGCTTAACGAACCTTGATAAGGTGCTTGCTAGGTGTGAAGAGACAAACCTTGTACTAAACTGGGAATAGTGCCATTTCATGGTACATGAAGGTATAGTCCTGGGGCACAAGGTGTCCAAAAATGGGTTGCAGGTGGATAAAGCAAAGGTGGAAGCGATTGAAAAATTGCCCCCTCCGACTTCCGTCAAAGGCATTCGCAGTTTCTTGGGCCATGCAGGTTTTTGTATCGTCGTTTCATTAAAGATTTTTCGAAAATTTATTCTCCTTTGTGCAGACTTCTAGAGAAAGATGTCTCCTTCAAGTTTGATGATGCCTGCCTTAAAGCATTTGAGGAGCTTAAGGGAAGGTTAGTGACTGCACCAATTATTGTTGCTCCGGATTGGGAGCATCCATTTTAGTTGATGTGCCATGCAAGTGATATAGCAATCGGAGCTGTTTTGGAGCAAAGGAGAAATAAAATCTTTCACTCTATTTACTATGCGAGCAAAACTCTAAATCCAGCCCAGATGAACTATACAGTTACTGAAAAAGAGTTTCTTGCAGTGGTGTGGGCGTTTGACAAGTTCAGATCTTATCTAGTGGGGACCAAGGTCATCGTCTACAGATCATTCAGTTATTCGATACTTGTTTGAAAAGAAAGATGCCAAGCAAGGCTTATTCCTTGGGTCCTCCTCTTGCAAGAATTTGACTTAGAGATCCGAGATCGAAAAGGGACAGAAAATCAAGTGGCTAATCACTTATCCCGGCTTGAAAATCGGAGCCATGTAGTTGAAGGAAGGTCAATCAAAGAAAATTTCCCGATGAGCAATTATTAGCAGTCACCTCAGGTGAAGCCCCATGGTATGCATATTATGTAAATTTTATTGCAAGTGGGGTAACACCACCAGAGTTGACACCTAACAGTAGAAGAAGATTCTTACATGATGTGAGGCTCCACATTTGGGATGAGCCATTCTTATATAGGCAGTGCGCATATCAGTTGGCGCAAAGGTGTGTTCCTGAAGAAGAGATGAATGCAATATTACATGAATGCCATGCTTCGCCATACGGAGGTCATCACGATGGGGATAAAACCGCCCAAAAAGTGCTACAATCAGGTTTTTATTGGCCGGAATTATTTAAGGATGCACATGCCTTTTTTAAAAATTGTGACAGATGCCAAAGAACTGGAACTATCACGAAGAAGAACGAGATGCCTTTGCATAATATTCTGGCAGTTGAGCTTTTTGATGTTTGGGGGATTGATTTCATGGGACCGTTCCCATATTATAATGGTCACATGTACATCTTGGTGGCGGTCGACTATGTTTTTAAGTGGGTAGAGGCCATTGCTCTTCCTACTAATGACGCAAAGGTAGTGGTAAGCTTTGTAAAGAAACACATCTTCACACGTTTTGGGACTCCAAGAGTGTTGATAAGTGACAGAGGAACTCACTTTTGTAATAAATTGCTGAATAATATTCTTGCAAAATATGGAGTCAAGCACAAGGTTTCCACTGCCTATCACCCCCAAACGACTGGTCAAGTAGAAGTTTCAAACAGGGAGGTAAAGCCGATTTTGGAGAAAACAGTAATTGGGAATAGAAAAGACTGGACCGAGAAGCTGGATGACGCATTATGGGCATATCGAACAACATAAAATACTCACATAGGTTCCTCTCCGTACATGTTGGTTTATGGGAAGGCATGCCACTTGCCCATTGAGCTTGAACACAAAGCATATTGGGCGATTAAAAAGATAAATATGGATATGGACTCAACTGGTGAGAAAAGATTGCTACAACTCAATGAGCTTGATGAGTTTCGACTGCACGCATATGAAAATGCCAAATTGTATAAAGAAAAGACGAAGAGATGGCATGACAAGCACATCAAACATCGTGAGTTCGATCCATGTCAGGAAGTTCTCTTGTTCAATTCAAGGTTGAAGCTTTTCCCCAGAAAGCTTAAGTCTCGTTGGGCAGGTCCTTTTGTTGTGGTAAGTGTAAGACCTCATGGAGCGGTGGAATTGCGTGATAAGAGCGCAAACTGTACATTCTTAGTCAATGGACAAAGAATAAAGCATTATTGGGGAGGCGACATTGCACGTCATAAGACCTCGATAGACTTGGCCGATGCTTAAACATGTATTGAGTCGTGCCGCGACGTTAAATCAGGCGCTTGTTAGGAGGCAACCCAATTTGTATTGCTTTCGTAGCCTAATTTTTGTTTTCTTTAAGTAGAGTAGATTAAAATTTTTGTTGTGTTTATAGTTGTATGAAATATTAGGCGGGGATGGTTGGTGTGCATGTAATTTATGTATTGCGTGTTAGGATTTTATCAAAAAAAAAAAGTGATTTGAGCGCCCAGCCCAGCGCCCCACGCTGGCTGGGGCGCACTTTCCAGCAACCAAAAAAATTCCAGCGCCAGCCCCAGCGTGGGGCGCTGGGCTGGCGAGTCAGGTGAGTAATTAATTATTATTATTTTTTGTTTTCTTTATTCATTTAAAAGAACCCCACCCACATACCCATATACACACTCAACCTAACACATGCCCAATTAACCAAACCCATCCCTACTTAAATTGGAATTTCTAAAAAACCAAAACCCACCCCACCTCACACCAAACGCTCCACTGCCCGTTTTTCTTCTTCCTCACAATTTTTTTTTCTTCTCTCCCTTTTCAATCTTTCTCTCTCAATCTTCAATCTTTCTTGATCAATTAAAATTCAAGACTCAAAAGTATGTCTTCTTGTTTTCTTTTCTTGTCTTTTGCAAATTTTTTTAGTATAATCTTATCTCTATTCCTCCCACAATCCCAAAAAAATCCCATAGGGTTCTTTGATATATATATTGTTGATTATGGTGGCCTTAATATGCACGAAATTGATGCACAAATTTGATTGTGAATGTGTGTTTGAAGTAGTAAACTAAAACTCTCTCTACTTCATGTAAATTTGGGAGGGCCATCTTGCTTCATCATTGTTGAAATTTAAGAGCAAAATTGATGCCCACAAGGTGTTTGCTAAAATGCCTAAGAGATTAAATTTGAACACCGGTAAAGTCTAAGTAGCCGAGTTTACTTGTATATGAATTTGGGTGAAGTGTGGAGTGCTTGGGGGTATTGTAGCTTGTTGTAATCTTTTGTAAATATAAATTAGTGTAGTAATGTAGAGTTTGACTTTGTTATGCTTGCACTATAATTAAGTTACGACCATGTTGCTTACTTGAATTGTATGACATAGGGAAGTCTGAGTACGTATGGACTTGTGATGACACATTGGTGCAAGTTGGATCAATATCATGATTTAATTATACATAACCTTTGGTTTTAAGATTTTTGATTCATTCTCATCTTTGTCTTTATCCTGTGTAGGTTGCTATGCCTCGTGACGGTACAACCAAAGGAAAAGGGGTGTGGAAGTCCTCCTCTACAACCCCTCCCCCCCAAAGAAACGCAAGCAATGAGAGAGTTCCTCCTGACAAGCCAAGGGAAAGCAAATGGAAAGCGAGTCAACGAGGCAACCACGACCTCAAATGGAACTATTTCGGGAAGATGCCATCAAATGGCATGATACCTTTGTGCCATACGGGAGATATGTGTCGGAGATGGGGATCAATGTGAAGGCTTTAAAACGCAACTTCCTGACGTGCTTGCTAGATTGATCGAAAAGAAGATGAATAAATTCCTTGAATGTACGGGCCCTGCAAATCTAAGCATGGTGAGAGAATTATACGCCAATTGGAATATGGGGCATGACAAGTCATGGGTTCGAGGAAAGGAAATCCCTATGGATAGGAAATCATTGTGTAACTTCTTGGGAGTTGATAGCCCACATCCCGGGCGGCTACGCAAGTTTGTTAAGAGTCCTAACTACCAAGAAATACGCCACACACTTTGTCGCATCGATTCAAATGCAAAATGGACCCGGACTAAAGGGAATGCACACCTTGAGATGCTCCATTTCGACTTCAACAAAACGGCCAAGGTTTGGCAAAACCTTGTGCAAGCAAGATTAATGCATGTTGAACATAATAGTGAATGCACTCGAGCTCGAGTGTGTGTGATCTACTTCTTGATGACTGGGCGACCCTTAAATGTGGGTGAGATCATGCTTGGAGAGATGGCCAGAAGTCGTTTTGGTGGGAGGATCAAGAGGTTCTTCTTTGGGAATATTCTGACTCAATACTTGCTATCTTGCGGGGTACCAAAGTACCCAGGCTATGATGATGTGGTGGATGCGCCCACAGTTGTGTTAGACATCACCTCTTTACAAGAGTCCACATCCAAGCTCACCCAAGCTGCAAGGAATGAGAGGGATGAAAATTACAACAGGTATCTTTACAACACCCTCAATGTTATCATGAGCATGCTAGGAGTGTCAAAGGAGGAGCGCCAGCACTTGCGGAGTGATCTCTCCAGTTCTTCGAAGGAGATGTTGGGTATAGCACCAGGCAGTCCCATTCATCTGTCTGAGGATGAAAACACTCATAAAGGATCAGACGATGAGGACGATGATGATGTTAATGGACCAACGGCCTTGGTGCCCTTGGGTGATGATGATGAGTCCATTGCTGCAGCTGGTGAGCACCCTGAGGAGGCAACATCTGATTAGCAGGGAGTTCTTTCTTTCCACCTTACCCTATTTTAAATTTATATACATCGGGGACTATGCATAGCTTAAGTGTGGGGTGGGGGAATGCTTCTTGTAGTGTAATTGTATATAAAATTTATGGCATACTTTGTTAGTGTTATTGTTTTGTTTTTTTTATTACCCTTTTAGCTTATTTTAAGATTAACAAAAAAAAATTTAGAAAAAGTTTGGACTTGTCCCGACGATGGATTTGTTGGACAATTTTCTTGAGGGATTAAAGTCCGATTAAAAATATAAAAAAATAGATTTTCTTTTAATTTTTTAAGGTAGTTAGGTAGTATCCCATGTTTTTTCTTTTGACACCGGTTCTTTTCCAAGGGTGTAGCTCGAATCGGGTATTGTAGTTTAGTTGTATTATTATTTATTTTTAGGAATAGGTTAAGGAAGAATATTGAGATTGCTCTGAGGTACCTATTGACATGTTTGATGTTAGATAGTTAAGCTATGACATGCGCTCTGTCTTCCTGCACATATGGTTTAAATTGTAATGCCCAAGTAAATTAAGTAGCCTACTCTATGATGCCTTTTTTCTCAGGGAGTGACTTGTATGCCACTTAGCGCATTGATGCATAAAAATTCTCAATTTGCTATGCTTGTTTGACTTGAAAGTCGCACAGAACCGTCTTGAGTGAGTCAAGTGCCATGTGTGTGTAAGGATTGTTAATATTATGTGCTATCCTGTGTACTCTAGAACTTGCCCCGTGTGTTAGTCAACGCGAAATCATTAAGTTGTGCTAGTCTAGGAGATGACGTAGGAGTTTCTTGTTTGACCATAAATGTGCTTGTCACTTACAAATTAAATTATCTCGTTGCTAGCCCCTTTGAGCCTATAGACCGTTTCCTTGGCACCCACATTAAAAGTTGTACTCCTACTTTGTTCTTAATACGAGATTGTTGAGCCTTTACCTCCTAAGGCACTTAGTAGCTAAAATAAGTAAGGTGATAGAGTGGAACCTTGGAATGACTCTTAAGGTGCACAAAAATTATGAAAGAAGGTCACTAGCTATTGTTATTCAATGTATGGAGTGTGAAGAAAAAGAAAAAAAAAATATTGCAAGAAAAAGCAAATAAAAGTTCAAATAATGTCACACAATACACATCTCCTAAGATTTATCATTTGTGCTAGTGAATCCATAGAGGTGCTTAATGGAAAAGAGGACTATGTTATATATGTGATGTATGACAAGTGAATGAATTGAGAAGAAATTGCGCTTGAATTGTGAGTTAGTGTATTAAAGTGCTTAGGAGAGTGAGTCACTATTCCTAAATATATTCTACTCGTCCCTTAACCTACATTACAACCTTAAAGTCCTAATTGATCCTAGATTTGGTTAGCTTAGATTAGTAGAGATGTACATTACGGGCAAGCTTATGGTACGACCACAAGATGCACATGAATTCTTTGTGAGAGTAAGTGAATTTTGTTCAATTATGTGATGTACTTAATTTATGTTCAATGACATATTTTAATGTGGGGACTACTTTGATGTTCACTCTTTTGCTTGTGGTGAGGACACTTGGTCTCATGACGGATTGGTGATGTTGTACACTTTCTTGTGTTGGGTGAGTGTGTGAGTTGAGGATGCTTAGTGGTGACGAGCCATATTTTGAGGTAAGGTGGTTGTGGAGAGGTTGCTTGAGTTGTTTGAAAAATATTGAGTATGCTTGGGCTATTTAAAAGCGGGAAGAATGTGAAAATTGTGTGTTCATGCTTAATTGCCAATATCGATTATAGTCAAAAGGTAGGGTGTTGTAATTGTGAAGTCCTCTTTCATTATGTTAATCATGTTTTTTTTGGGGGGGTGGGGTGTTAATATAGTGCCCTTGCTCGAGGACAAGCAAGAGTTTAAGTGGGAGGTGTTGATAATTGGCTTAATATATGCATATTTTGGTATAAATCGCCTCATACTTTGCTCATGTCTCGTAAGTTTGATATGTTTAATATGATTATTTGTGCTAAATAATGGTATTTCTATGTGTAGGAATCATTCAGATGCAATTTGAGACGAAACGACGCGAATTGGAGCAAAATCGGAGCAAAAACGCAAAAGTCAAATTTTGAGGGCCACAGCCAGCGTGGGGCGCTGGCTGTGGCGCAATTTCCAGTATGCATAATTGTTGAGCGCCAGGGCCAGCACCCCACGCTGCCCTAGATGCTTGGGATGTGAATCTATCCTATCTCGACTAGGACTCGGGTATTTTAACTCCAAGACACTCCCAACTCATATAAAAGGACCCTAAACTTATTATGGACGGGGGAACATAATTTTTGGAGAGAAAAACGAAAGAGCAACACACTTGGGAGCACGTATTTGATCAATTCTTCCATATCCTTTATAGTACTCATTGATTTTATATTTAAAAACAATATTTTTGATGATTGTATGAACATGTGTGGCTAAGAACCCTATTATTCTAGGGTCATGGGCAAAACATGAATGTTATATTTGAAGTTTAATTTGACGAATTTGATTTTATCATATTGGGTTGTTTATTTAATTATGTTCTTAATTATTTTACCGAGTAGCTAACAATGAAATACCATCTACTAATATAGAGTTGAACTCGAAAGTGGGAATTGTAGATCGCATATAGAATTAAATAGAGCAAGTTCTTGAACCTGGGCATCGGGGAACGAATTCGCAATTAGTATAGATATATACCTATTTGCCTTGCTTGGTTGAAATATAGGAATTGTAAATGCATTCTTGTTAATCTTAATTCCATAGACATATAGGCATTAAGTTAACTTGGATAGGCGAGTAAGGACTCGACAAATTCTTACGAGTAATATCAACCCTATCAATCAACAATCCAGATAAATCAATTAGTCATTTTAAGCTAAGAATGTACACGATTGTTAGCTAACGCGTGACCCTAGAATATCCTCTCCTATGGATTGTTAATCGAAATTGCTATTTGTGTTGGTTGATTTCCTAGTTAATTCATTAAGTGGTATTTTTGGTAGTAACTTAGTTAATTATATCTTTTGTGATAAATCTCTTGAATTGATAAATTAATTGAGTTGAATCCGTCAAAAGTTAATCATAAGTCTTCGTGGGACGATACTTTACTCACTACTTTATTACATGACGACCACGTATACTTGCGTGGGTGTGTTTGGTCGCAACACAACATGTCTAAAAAATAAATGCGCACGTGATTATTCATGCTAAATTGGGAAATCCTTGGGTAGAAGTCTTCCTTCAAGATCCGAGCATATGTGCTATCCTGTGTGCTCTAGAACTTGCCCCGTGTGTTAGTTAACGCGAAATCATTAAGTTGTACTAGTCTAGGAGATGACGTAGGCGTTTCTTTTTTGACCATAAAGGTGCTTGTCACATACAAATTAAATTATCCCGTTGCTAGCCCCTTTGAGCCTATAGACCGTTTCCTTGGCACCCACATTAAAAGTCGTACTCCTACTTTGTTCTTAATGCGAGATTGTTGAACCTTTACCTCCTAAGGCACTTAATAGCTAAAAGAAGTAAGGTGATAGAGTGGAACCTTTGGAAGGACTCTTAAGGTGCACAAAAATTATGAAAGAAGGTCACTAGCTATTGTTATTCAATGTATGGAGTGTGTGAAGAAAAAGAAAAAAAAAATATTGCAAGAAAAAGCAAATAAAAGTTCAAATAATGTCACAAAATACACATCTCCTAAGCTTTATCATTTGTGCTAGTGAATCCATAGAGGTGCTTAATGGAAAAGATGACTATGTTATATATGTGATGTATGACAAGTGAATGAATTGAGAAGAAATTGCGCTTGAATTGTGAGTTAGTGTATTAAAGTGCTTAGGAGAGTGAGTCATTATTCCTAAATATATTCTACCCGTCCCTTAGCCTACATTACAATCTTAAAGTCCTAATTGATCCTAGATTTGGCTAGCTTAGATTAGTAGAGATGTACATTACGTGCAAGCTTATGGTACGACCACGGGATACACATGAATTCTTTGTGAGAGTAAGTGAATTTTGTTCAATTATGTGATGTACTTAATTTATGTTCAATGACATATTTGAATGTGGGGACTACTTTGATATTCACTCTTTTGCTTGTGGTGAGGACACTTGGTCTCATGACGAATTGGTTATGTTGTACACTTTCTTGTGTTGGGTGAGTGTGTGAGTTGAAGATGCTTAGTGGTGACGAGCCATCTTTTGAGGTAAGGTGGTTGTGGAGAGGTTGCTTGAGTTTATTGAGTTTCTTGAGTTGTTTGAAAAATATTGAGTATGCTTGGGCTATTTAAAAGCGGGAAGAATGTGAAAATTGTGTGTTCATGCTTAATTGCCAATATCGATTATAGTCAAAAGGTAGGGTATTGATTGAATTGATTGTGAAGTCCTCTTTCATTATGTTAATCATGTTTGGGGGGGGGGGGTGTTAATATAGTGCCCTTGCTCGAGGACAAGCAAGAAATTAAGTGGGGGTGTTGATAAGTAATATATGCATATTTTGGTATAAATCGCCTCATACTTTGCTCATGTCTCGTAAGTTTGATATGTTTAATATGATGATTTGTGCTAAATAATGGTATTTCTATGTGTAGGAATCATTCAGATGCAATTTGGGACAAAACAACGCGAATTGGAGCAAAATCGGAGCAAAAACGCAAAAGTCAAATTTTGAGGGCCACAGCCAGCGTGGGGCGCTGGCTGTGGCCCAATTTCCAGTATGCATAATTGTTGAGCGCCAGGGCCAGCGCCCCACGCTGCCCTGGATGCTTGGGATGTGAATCTATCCTATCTCGACTAGGACTCGGGTATTTTAACTCCAAGACATCCCCAACTCATATAAAAGGACCCTAAACTTATTATGGACGGAGGAACATGATTTTTGGAGAGAAAAACGAAAGAGCAACACACTTGGGAGCACGTATTTGATCAATGCTTCCATATCTTTTATAGTACTCATTGATTTTATATTTAAAAATAATATTTTTGATGATTGTATGAACATGTGTGGCTAAGAACCCTATTATTCTAGGGTTATGGGCGAAACATGAATGTTATATTTGAAGTTTAATTTGACGAATTTGATTTTATCATATTGGGTTGTTTATTTAATTCTGTTCTTAATTATTTTACCGAGTAGCTAACAATGAAATACCATCTATTAATCTAGAGTTGAACTCGAAAATGGGAATTGTAGATTGCATATAGAATTAAATATAGCAGGTTCTTGAACCCGAGCATCGGGGAACGAATTCGCAATTAAGATAGACATATACCTATTTGCCTTGCTTGGTTGAAATATAGGAATTGTAAATGCATTCTTGTTAACCTTAATTCCATAGACATATAGGCATTAATTTAACTTGGATAGGCGAGTAAGGACTCGACAGATTCTTACGAGTAATATCAACCCTATCAATCAACAATCCATATAAACCAATTAGTCATTTTAAGCCAAGAATGTACACGATTGTTAGCTAACCCGTGACCCTGGAATATCCTCTCCTATGGATTGTTAATCGAAATTGCTATTTGTGTTGGTTGATTTCCTAGTTAATTCATTAAGTGGTATTTTAGGTAGTAACTTAGTTAATTATATCTTTTGTGATAAATCTCTTGAATCGATAAATTAATTGAGTTGAATCCGTCAAAAGTTAATCATAAATCTTCGTGGGACGATACTCTACTCATTACTTTATTACTTGATGACCATGTATACCTGCGTGACAACACAACACGTCTAAAAAAATAAATGCGGACGCAATTATTCATGCTAACTTGGGAAATCCATGAGTAGAAGTCTTCCTTCAAGATCCGAGCATATGAAAAAAGGCTACTACATGCCACAAATTTCACATATAGGAGGTCATTTTCTTTGATGCATATTATTTCATCCCCAAACTCGACTTTTTGCATTGTGCAAAATGTGAAAAATAAGCAATAACTACCTCTCCCTAGCAGTCATAGTACTGATTAGTAAAGCAAAATAAATAGTCCTAACAAGAAATGGTACATGTTCAGTAGAAATTATATTTAACAGGGTAGGTGCCCCTAAAGATGTGGTGTCAATTGGTTTTTTAAATTACATTTAGTGTGGTCCACATATTAAGCAAGTTATTATTTTTATTCCTCCTTATTGAGTATTAGGTTCGATAAATTATTAATTTTATTATCTCACATATCGCTTGCTAAATGGACTAGATAAGGAAAGATCCTATTGCCCTTACATCATTTAACAACTAAAAATAGAAATAAAGTAGTTACAGAATATGAAGGAAAAAAGTCATATTTCGATCCTAAGTTTTTCTTTTAAAATTTTGGCTTTGTTTACGTATCCCAACACTGCCATTAACTCTGACCAAAAAAAAAAAAAAAAAAAAAATTCTGCCATTAACTAATTGTTTAGATCTAAACATAAAAACGATTGTGGTATATATTGGATACTAGTCCCTCTGAACGTACATTGCACGTTTATCTCACTTTATTATTATAAAATTCATATTGCAAAACGTTGAATTTTTATTATATAAATATTTTAAGATTTCTTGTTTGATTATAAACGCATGTAGACATATTTATTTGCAAATCAATGTTTGTTTTACAATCTTCTCCATTATTCAACATAAAAAGTTACGTTCCGCTTGATTTCTGTTTATTAATTACATAAAATGGTTTAGTTTGAGATAATTAAGCATAACTTATTAGTTCCTTTTAATCCAAAGAGATAGCATATCTGCAAGGCGATATCATATAGATCATATGCCTTAATATAGTTGAAGGACATGAATGATAGATTATCTTACAATTTGATGTATTACAATCACAAGTGGCGCAATATTTAAAATACCGATAGCAACAAGAGTTAGAATAATGATGAACCTTTTACGGATAACATGTTTGGAAAGACGCTAACATTAGCATTTCGCGACAAAAAATAATAAGTAAAAGCTCGAAAACACATCAAGTAACAAAACTAATATTAACAAAATAACCCAAAAAGAAATATTTACTAAACTGTAGAATCTATTAATAACTGCAAAAAGTAGAGATAAAAATTATATATCAACTGTAATAGGCACGAAACCTCATGAAAATAACTAAAATAAGGGTACAATGCGGACAACAGATTTGTTAAGTTCTAGAAATCAAATCATTGTGAAGTCAAGTTCCCAACAAGAAAAATGTTGTTAAAAGAAATCTAATATTTCAGAGGTTCATGACAGAAAAATAATCAAAAAGTATTCTCTCTATCAAAAATTGTGCGACACTCTTTTTTTTAGTTGGTCTCAAGAAATGAAATATTTTTATATTTAGTAACGATTTAATTTTGAATTTTCTATTACCGTTAGTGAGAAGGTCAATTAACAAGCCACAAAAATTCCTATAGCTTATATTAGAGTGTAATCTTCAAAAGTGTTTCTTTTTTATTAAAATCAATATCTAATTAAATACTTTCACATAAATTAAAATGGAGAAAACATTAAAATAACTAAAATAATACGAACAAATAGAACTCCCATAACCAAAAAAATTTCTATGAAATAAAAGTAAACGAATACAAATAGGAAATTTTGATTTTTTAAAGGTTTGATAAAAAGTGTACTACACATATATACCAAATTAATTAAACAGTGAAAATATACGATTGTATCAGAATCTGAGAACATGAAAAGCAAACTTATAATATGAGATAGACAAGAAATGTAATTTTTTTTTTCTCTTCATATACCAAATTCTTTTTAGGTTTGAGGTTGACATAAATGTTCTTTATGAAAATGTTTTAATGTACAACCAAACAACTTTGAGGCAAATGATTCAAAGGACACATCCATTTGATTTTGTTTTGCACGGCAGTTTTTTTTTTCAAACTAAAAATAATAATTAAATTATTCAGAAGGGTATTTAGGTATTTTAACTTTTAAGTTAGGGAGTTCATGCTTTTAATATAGTATAGATTAGAAAATAAAAACTAGTTATAAAATTAATTAAACAAAAAAAGTGCTATATCAATATAAATTATTCTAAGTATAATTATTTCGCATAAATAATAGATAGGATAAAAGAATTGTTAAAATAAGAAAGATAAGCTAGTATCATATACTATAAAGGGAAATTAGCATTATGAAGCAAAATCTGAGAGAACTACCTGAAACTATTTTAAAAAACAATCTACGTAAATGATAAATATCTCCGTGTGCGTTGCATATATGACGTATACAATTGTACAATGCATTTCAGCAGCTTATATATCACGCCAGCGCAAAATCTCCATTGCCTTTTAAGCCGGCGACGAGCATAAGGCCGCCGCCTATCATTTAGCCTCCCGTCGACGTCTATCATTCAATTCTCGCCGCTTTTTGCTCGTAGGTCAACAATTCCGTATTTCTTATGTATGTTTTGTGTTTTTGTCTTCTCAATTGATTCATGTAATTTTTTGTGCCTATTTACACGAGCTGAATTCTTTGGTTTTACTCGTGAAATTCCTGTTTTTGATTTTGTGCTTTGAATTTTTGTTATGGATCTAGGGTTTTTGTTGATTTTGTAGCGTCTGGTGACTTATAATTTAATTTCATGACTAATTTAGTTTCGTTTTTGGTCTAGACTGCTGAAAATTGTGATTTTGTGTCGACATAGCTTGTAATTGAAGTATTAGTTGCTAATCAATACTGGATTCTAGGGTTTTATATTTAAACGATACGTATTTGGCTTCAGTTCCCCTTCGTCTCATTGTTTGATATGCCTTTTTGCCCCAGCTGATTTCTAGGATTTTATACTTTGAAGTTCATTTTTCTTTATGGATCTAGGATCTTTGTTGATTTTGTTTGCATTGAATTTCATTTCATGACGAATTTAGTGTAGTTTTTGGTCTAGATTACTGAAAAGTGAGATTTGTATCGAATTTTAGCAAGTTATTGTTGTATTAGTTGCTAGTTGATGCTGAATTCTAGGGTTTAATATTTAAGCAATACCTTATTGTGGTTTAAGCTTGCACTTTTGTGTATGGATCAATGTTTAAATGGCATTTTGGGGCTTATCGTGGGGCGTAATTCCCAATTTTCTGGGACTTCGCTTAGGCGTTAGTCCCAACTTCCTGTGTGCCCAGAGAACATTTTCAAATTAGAGTCTTAATAAATCCATTTTTAATACTTAAATACTCAAAAGTTAACTCATCGTAAATTCTCAAACTAAAAAAAGTCAAAATTCAAAGTCCTTTTCTAATTTTTACCCTACTTTCCTAATCTTTTCTCTTTGTCGTTTACTGAGTAGCAAATCTGCTTTGGCAATGTCTGCAAAGTGCAAACTATAAAGCAAGAGCTTTGTCCTCCAACGTTCGCTCTCTTTTCATGCTTGCAGCTTCTTTATGCTATCATTTTTTCAAGTTTTTCTTTTTACTCTCTTTATTTCAAGTTAGTTTTGGTTTTAAAAGTCGTATTCGAGTTTAGATACTATCTTGGAGACTCTATTCCAAAGAATATTGTATTCATGTTGTAATGAGTATTTATGATTTGTTTTCTAGTTTTATGTTTTCAAACAATAACATTATACTATTGTCATTTTTATTTTTGAATTATTAGGAAGTAGAATATCATGTTTACAACTCAAATATGTTCCATCATAGTCATAATGTTATAGGTGTAATATAAGTTGCTCGGACTCTTAATTTTCGGTGCCGCACCTGTGTTGACACGATGTGGGCATGGGTGTGGCTGCGGGCTCCGTACCAGATGTGGTCAACCAATTTTGGGTACTTTGGCCAAAATCGACCAAAACATTTGGGACATCAATGGTTTCTGGAATAAAAACAAAAGCTAGGGTGAATTTGAAGAAAATGGAATATCTTGTATATAAAATTTCTATGTTGATCAATATTTTCTCCTTTTAGAGACCTTGTTGATTTTTAACATAATGTCTCATGATTTAGACATATTTTTATAATTCTATTTTTAGATATTTAAATTATTTTTAGCCGTATTCTTGCACCCGTATCTGTACCTAGATCTGTATCCCCGAATCTTAAAATTTAGATCAAGAAGGATCCAACCATTAGATCCGTACCCGTATTTGGCACAGGTGCCCGAATCCGGCAACTTAGGGTCTAATGCATCTTTACGTCTTTCACTTATTCTAAGTAATTTTAATCTGATTTTTATTTTTGTTCATTTATATGTTTATTTTGTTAATTTATAAAACATTCAAAATTAAAGATCCATAGGGCTTACACCTTTTAATACTGGCATGGATATAGCCATCTAGGTTTATTTCTTTCTTTTTCTGATTTGAGCTGATTTTACATGACATTTTGATTTAAATGGTTAGTTCTTTCTTGGGTTTAAAGAACTGGGAAATGAAGATTGTGTATTTAGTAGTTTAATTTCCATGGAAAATCGTGTTGCTTTTGGTCTTGTAAACTGGAAGGTTATGTTATTGTATTGATTAATTTAGTTTCAATGATAAATCAAGTGAACTGTAAATTTGAGATTTTCTGTCGACTAATTTAATTTCGATGGCGAATTTAGTTGCTTTTTGATCTACTAAACTGGAAAATTAAGATTGTCTCTACTAGTTTAATCTCCACGGACAATTTACTCGCTCTTTTGGTCTAGAAAGTTGGAAATTCAAGATTTTGTGTTGACTTTTGCAAGCTATTGAGGTAGAATTTGTAACAGCAATTTAATTTCCGTGACGAATGTAGTTTTTTTGGGTCTAGGAAGCTGGAAATTTAAGATTCTCATTGATTGATTTAACTTCCATGTTAAATTAAGCCGCTTTTATGGTCCAGAAACTAGAAAATTAAGTTTTTGTGTCGACTTTAGCAAGTTATTGAGGTATAATTTTTTGATAAGGCGGTGAGGATGTCGACACCGGCGAGGAAGAGACTGATGAGGGATTTTAAGCGGTTACAGCATGATCCTCCGGCCGGCATCAGTGGAGCTCCGTATGACAACAATATAATGCTGTGGAATGCAGTCATTTTCGGGTATGACAATTAAATTGACTGACAGTCGTGACTCATAGCTGTTTTTACTTTGGAATATCTGTTTCTTCCCACAGCAGTTTCGTTATGCTTATACATTTTTTTTTCTTTTTTGTTTTATCCTTGAAATGCAGTCCTGATGATACTCCCTGGGATGGAGGTGAGGCACTTGTTATCCTATGTATTCTTTCCCCTGTAAAATATGAATGGTGGTATAGCCATGGAGTGCGTGTGTGTTTGCGTGCGTGTGTATATATATTAGAGGGCATGATTTTCTGTTTTAGTTTTGTCAATTTGCATTCTTATTGAACAATAAAGAGATGAGCATCTTCGTTGATCTGATCAACTGATAATTGTTGGTATTGCATACTTGCATTTCAAGGACTCTTTGAATGCTCTATGAATAGTAGCATATTCATGGAGTATCTCTCTCTCTCTCTCTATATATATATAGGGTTTTGCTAACCTACTAGATGAAGGTAGTAGGTTAGCATTGTTCCTATTTGCGTTCTCTTAAATGCCCGTACTAGCACAACAACAACACATTACTATGAGTGGCTTTTTATCCGAAATTTAACCCCAAACATTCCCCTCTTTTCTTATCTTCTCTCCCTCGTCAATGATGATTCAAATGATTCCTCTCTTCTGCCAAATTGAATTACTTTGAACAGATTTTTAAATATAAATGAAAGTTAAACAGAGACAAGTTAAAAGGACTGACAAAATGAGTTGTCAGTTTGGTTTAATTTGTGGAGAGGACTGAAACAATAAAGAGAACAATGGAGAGAGAGGGATCTGAGGAAGAAGTGGTCCTGTTGATTTGGGTATTCTGAAAGTGAGATTAATTGACCAAATCCCAGTTCAAAATTCATAGAAACAGGATGGAGATTTCACTGAAATGTTCCAACAACCCACTGGAGCGGAGTCTTTACGTCCTGGCTATCTCTCGTAGGAACAAGCGCTTCGCCGGAAATCATGGTTGGACGTAGGACCAACTTCATTTTCCGGTCATATACCAGTGTCAGATCATCAAAGTTACCGATCCTCTTCCTTGTAAAATTATTTGTAGTATGTTAAGAAATGGTCAAATGGTGCTGCTAATTGTTCTATGAATACCTATATACAAATGAAATTGAGTTCTTTGTTTTCTCCATTAATCAACTTCAGCCTTAGTAGATGGAAAAAAAACTTCAGTCTTTTATAGTCTTTCTTTCTTCTGTCGGACTCTTTTTATTCCTCTTCCTTCCGTGAGACTTTGATAAGAGAGAATGAGGGAAAAAAATAATAGAAAATGAAAAAAAGAGGAAATGTCCCTATTTTAAATGTGTTGGTAGAAAGTAGTAAGGGCATTTATGAGAATTAAAAAATGGGGATCTAGTACAAAACCCATGTATATATATAGTCCCTATGAGAGGGCATCATTTTCTGTTTTAGTTTTGTCAATTCTGCATTCTTCATGAAAAATAGAGAGATGAGCATCTTTGTTGATCTGATCAACTGCTGATTTTGTATTGCATACTGGCAATTGAAGGACTCTTTGAATGCACTATGCTTTGGTTTTAATGCTGGATGATTCTTCTTCAAAGTGATGAAGGTTTTCTGGGCTTCTAGTGTCTAGTGGTGCATTACCCCTGTTTTTAGCTCTCCTTTTATCTTTTGCTCTGTTTTTCATCTGCTATATTCCCCTCCTCCGAGAAAAGAAAAAGTAGGGGCACATGTGGTTTATTTGCTTTATAATATGTTATTTATTTCACCAGAATCTAATTATCCTGGCGACATTTTTCCTTCACAGGTACATTTAAGCTGACACTTCAATTCTCAGAGGATTATCCAAACAAACCACCAACTGTGCGATTTATTTCCAGAATGTTCCACCCAAATAGTAAGTAGCTCCAGTGAATTTATTACCCCCCCCCCCCCCCCCCCCCCCCCCCCCTTTTGGTTTTTGTTTTTGGGGCATATTTGTACTCAGGAAAGGTAACATTGTTCAACTTGAGCAAGGGTGTTCTGTTTGCCTGTGCCTATAAGTTACCCTTACTCTTGAAACAGATAGAAGGAAGGGAAAGCCCATTCAGTGACACAAAATGTTTTTTTTCATAACGATGGTGTCCAGGCCAGCCTTTGCACAATCTCACCAGTATAGATACCTAGTTACTCTGCCCATCAAGGCTTAGACAAAGGGAACAAATCACATAGTATTTTGTCTCTCTGCTGGGATTGGTATTTGAACCTTGATCTCCAAGGTTTGCACCCACTTCATTGACCAATAGGCTACATTTAGGTGCAAACAAAAACTAGAGTACTCTGCTACACCAAATGTTTTGGCATAAAAAATTACTGAATATCCCCTTTTTCAGATCCAAATCGGCCAAAGCAAGTTGAGCATCATATAATCAATTAATGTTTAGACAGAGTTGTTTTTCTAAGGTGTAGTAAAATAATCTCGGTATAGAATCCAGCATAACTTGTACAACATTTGGTTACCTAAAAATTGGTTGTACTGATGTTCTCGCTGCGTAGCTAATACCATGTTGGGTTTCCTATAAGCCTCTGCATAATTACTGCATCGTTTGGGCTTTTCAGGGAAAAGTGACTTATTTTCAGGGTGAAATATCTCAAATAAGAATGTGTATTAGCAGTACTTGGATTAGGATATTTAAGGACAAAAATGTGCTTAAAGTAGGCGATCTCTACATAACAGTTCATGTATTACTATTCGGTGTTTAACTGTTACCATGTTTTTTTTCACTGTATAAGAATTCTAGCCGAGGGTCTATCGGAAATAGCCTCTCTACCCTCACTAGGTAGGGGTAAGATCGGCATACACTCTACCCTCCTAAGACCCCACTTGTGAGATTGCACTGTTTTTTTTTTTTTTTTTGTTGTTGTATAACAGTTCTGATGTTATTATTCGCTGTATAACAATCTCCATATTTTTATCCACAGTTGGACAATTTATAGGCAGATCATGTGTATCCTGCGTTTTTCATTTGGTTCTTGTAGAAAAGCTTATCCCATATCTCCTGCTTTATTCTAAATGGTTTAAGCTTCTTGTTGCTGACAATCATTTTGTATTAGCCCTTCTACTTGTATTTTTTTCGATGCACATAGTAGTTTTGGACAATATTCGGCTTTTGCTGATTTCTTAATATCTGTCTTATTGTTGTTCAGTCTATGCTGATGGAAGTATTTGCTTGGACATCCTACAAAATCAGTGGAGTCCCATATATGATGTAGCTGCTATACTGACTTCAATCCAGGTATTGTGAGGTTTCTTTAGTGCAACATTTTCCCTCCCTTTTTAAATAATCTTAAAACCAATTAGATTAATATGATCTTTCATATCTAAATATATTTTTTGGGCACAGGGTTGGGGTGGGATGGGAGAGATATGTATTCCAAGCACACTAACAGACAGCACTCAAATGATTAAAACCCTGGTTACTGTTGGCATTTATATTAGCATGTTAAGGACTGCTTTGATATAATATCTAGTTCAACTCTATAGCTGTGAACTATTCTCCTAGTTCATTTTTTGGTGCTATTTCTATTTATCAGTAAGAGCACAATTCTTCACCGGTCAAGTATTTTCCATCTATTGATCCAGTAAAGTAAAACACAGTTCTGTGTGAGTTCCCCTTATGTTCTCATTTCTCTCTTTGAAGTGAGGTGTGAGCGATATGTGTACAGTGAAGAGAAATAAATATCTAGTATTTGGGATAAGTTGGGAAAGCAGGCCTACTTCCTTGGTTTAAAATAGCTGATGAAGTATACTAATAGATGCCAATAAACTATGTTTAATGTGATTAATTATAGAAATGATAAAAAAAATGGAGGAAAAACAATAACAAAGGTACTGTAGCTTTCCCTGAAGATAAGGTTTGGCTAAAATGTACTTCTGATGCTTATACTCAAATTTATGATTCTCCTTTAAGGTCATTACTAGGTAGTAGGTTTTCCTGCACGTTTATGAACATCTGTGGAATTTTCATCATCCAGTCCTTCACGGAAGTCCTTCTTCATCTTGTTTAAGTTCTATTTGTTTCAAGCAAATTTCTTCACAATATAAGTAATCACCTAACAAACTCTTATATGAAGATTTGTATAATTTCATCATCCAGTACTCCACAGAAGCCTTTCTTCATCTTGTTTAAGTTCTATTTGTTTCAAGCAAAAATTTTCACAATTTAAGTTCTCACCTGAGGAACTCTTAAAGGTGCCCCTTTTTCTTACCTGTGAAATATGAAAGTATCTGCCCATTTTTCTTGCTTGCTAAATATAAAAATAGGTGGCCGTCTTACCTGCTAAGAATTTTTTTTTGCACTTGCTGCTTCTGTAAAAGAGAGAACCCTACAAGCTATTAGCATCTTTGGTATTGATTTAGACCCCCTTACATGTGATTTTTCCTAGTGCAGTCTTTGCTCTGTGATCCAAATCCCAACTCGCCAGCTAATTCAGAAGCAGCACGCATGTTCAGTGAGAATAAGCGTGAATACAACAGGAAGGTGCGTGAGATTGTTGAACAGAGCTGGACAGCAGACTGACTTCTTCCGCACTCGTATCTGTTACAGCAGATTATCCTGCTCGGGTTACCTGTCTCATACTGAAATTGTTCTAATCTCGTCACTACATGAATAACTAATGTAGTAGGATGTTTTCCTTTTTATATGTTCTTAGGGACTCTCGACTGTGTTAATCATGTTCTGTTGCTCAACTACGCATGGACTATGTATATATGATTTCTTGTATTATCCAACTGTGGTGAAATTGTATGAAGCTTGTTTCTGTTGTTGTTTAAAGGATATTGATTCCTGTAAATCAATTTAATTCCATTGAGGACACAACATGGCACTATTGCCTATGCATCAGTTGTACCCTCAAGTAAGATAAGGTAGTAGTCATGTAACTTAAAACTGATGAAAAGTCTAAATGTTTCTTTAGCCTTATTGGAAAAGTTTTTTGCCAGTCTGAGATGTAAGATCCACGTTCTACATCTTCTATGCTACTAGTTTATATTTCAGTGCATGAAGTCTATAAATATATAGTGGAAAGTGCGGGATCTCTATTGTAGAATATTGGCTTTTGTCGTGCAACTTAGTGGAGTGGTGTGGATATTTTTTTCAGACTGGGTTTACTTTTGTGAACAAATGTTATAAGGTTGTGCAGGAAAGCATGCGAGTTTGTTTGCCCGTTCTATAAGGTTGTGCAGGAAAGCATGCGATGTTTGTTTGGCTGTTCTCTGTGATCATAGAATAGAAGGGTTCCCCTAGTTTTAAGAACAATGTGCTTTGTTTAATTTTTAAAATCATAGAACTTTGTTTAGTTGATTTGCGCGGCTAGAATGCCTTATACTTGGGGATCCAAGCTGTCTCTATAACATGTTGTTGACTTTGAATTTGAAGTGCTCCGTTGTCAGTTAATCAGTTTGAGACCTTGAGTAGTTTATCTTCTAATACTAGGTCATTTTTTAGCCTAAGAATATAAAAAAATGAACAACCATTTTTTACTAAGGTAATCTCTCAAAAATTGGAAAGGAGAACCTTGGGATGGAAACAGGTAATTGCTACTTTTTCAACTTGATAGAATGATAAACCATCCTAGAGGTCTGGCTACATGGTTTGAAGTTTACTCTTTTGGCTTAACTTTTTGCTTTCTTTTTTGAGTTTCCTTATTTACGTGATGCTGTTTAGTGACATCAAGTCATTAACGCCTACATTGCGCTATTGTTGCTGTTATATCAACGAGGTTTTGGAACACTAGTTTGGATTTTTGCCCAAAAATTTATCAAATTAAACAGTGAAGTGCATAGTTGGATCTAGGCGTGTAACTGGATAATGCTCCTTTGACTTGTTATCATGTTTCTGTTGGCCTGTGGGCGGTGGTAGAAAGTCTTATCCATAATATCAGCTTTGTCTTCTAAACAACTGAGTTGGTGAAGGGTAATCCTACTGTATAATCTATCTCATGGATGACGCACAGATCGAGGGTGATGAAAAATAATGTGGAAGCCACGGCGGATTCAAAATGTAGACACTGTGGATTATCAATTGATGAGTGGGTTTTGAGGTGGCAGAGTTAATTCTAAAAAGAATATCTAACTCTATTTATATTTGATTTGGCTTGTGCATCGATGGGGTTCAACTCCAAAATAACTGACTTGTGTTTGACCCACGAACAGGTGGTTGGACCCGCCAATTGATGAGGGTGTTGATTTTGTCTTCTTGGATACGCTTGTTCGTCATGCTTGCCAGTTAGCCAAAGCTGTCGGTGGATTCATTGGCATATACTTTGCGGGTCTCTCATTTTGTACACTTGAGGGAGAGAAATAAAACACCGATGCAACTGCAACTATTGTGTTCGTTTAACGTGATGGAACTAAAATCTTGATGCAATACATTCTGAGTTGAGAGAGTGTTTCCTTCCGAAGGTAAATCTACTCTAATCTATATTAGATTCTGTTTCCTTTCGAATGTAAATCTACTTTTATCTATACTTGTTTTCTGCGTGCACGCAATTTGATTCCAAGAATACTGGTTTTATAGATCCACTAACCCATTAACTTTTAGGAAATTTTATATGGTATAACTAAATTACACACTATATTTATCATAATAAATACACTTTAAATTAATTATAAGTCATAGTTAAATATTGGGTTTTATAGCAAATACCCTCTCTATGGAATTTCTAATCCTAAAGTAACTTTTTCCTCTCTTCCTCCTTTCATCTTCGTACTATAGCCTAGCGATGATAAACTATAATTACGTATTTTAGTCACTTATTACACTCTACTTTATTGCACTTTAATTGAGTTTGATCTTTAATCTCTAGTGTTTTGCAATAATTGTGTGTTTTATGCTTTGTAGGAGTGATTCCGATCTATGTAGATGTTATGAAATGAATTCAAGTTATTCTGGAGCTCCGAAGTCTGAGTAAAAGCCCAAGGATTAAGTTAGGATCATGTTCGGGGATCAACGTATGATAGAGCAACGAAATAAAGAATCGAGATGGCATATTGTGCATGTCTAGTAAAATACAAATAACTTTTTGCTCAGAACTTCGTTGGGATCCACAATATATTTTTGGAAAGCTAATTCAAAGGGCTACATCGTTCATGTTTTACGTTTTTTCAAATTCTCAATATAACAGGGTGAAAAGTGAGCGGCCACGCACTGACCGCGCATATAGGACAGAAAGTGTGAAAGTGCGGGGGCACACTTCTAGGTGCGCGGCCTTGCACGTCCTGGGCGGGAAAAGTGTTCGTGTAGGAGAAGGTATAATTTTTTGGACCCGACCCTACTTGGTACATATACATGAAAAATCGATTTTTGAGGACTTTTGACATACTTTAGACCTGGGATTCGACCTAAGGAGGCAAAAACACACTAGGAGCAAGGCGGAGAATTCTTTACTTCCTTCTTCCTATTTGCATTATTGGTTAGCATCGTAGCATATCCTTGATCTCTTTCAGGTCATCATCCCTGGGTTCTTTGTTTCTATTAACTTCACAAGAAAAAGAAGAACCATCAAAGTAAGGGGTTGGGGGAAGATAAGAAATATATAAGCACAACCATAAAAGTGACCATCTTTACCACCATACATATCACATACATTCCACAAATAAGATTGAGTTGGTGCATATAACTCGCTTTCGGAAATATTTTGATAATTTTTCCATGGTTGGTTTTCTTCACAATATGCATAGGGAGGATTAAAAGTAGAATTACCAACATCAAAACTCCCATAATTTTAAGATGCCATGTTTTTAAAATCAACAAGTAACACAAAAATAAATAAAAAATAAAATACAAATATAAAAATAAAAGTTCAAACTTGAAACCTAGCAATATGTACACCTACAACTACACCTTTAGCTCCCCGACATCGGCGCCAAAACTTGATCACGCCCAACTATGCCTTATAAAAAGGACTAACCGGTCGTTACAAATATAATCCGGTTTACAAGTCCGGAGTCGAATCCCACAGAGAACTAAGGCTTAGCTATAGTTGCTCAATATCGCAAAGAAACACAAGTTCAGATAATTTTCTAGTTATAAAGATTTGATTTTTATTTCTACTAATTAACTAATAAATATTATAAAACAGTAAATTATCAACTAACAAGGATGAAATTTGAGACAATCCTAAGGAGGTCTAGATTTATGACTTCCCCAATTATCGGAATCTTTCGCACTATGCTTTCTATAATTTTGCCTAAGTATTCTCTACTGATCGTGAGTATTTCGGGTGTCATAATTCTCTTTCGAGCAACTACCACAATTTACTAGACATATTCTTCCGAACAACGCTAGCTGGCACTAGTTTACCGCTCACTAAGATCGCACCAAGGCTTCGTTATTCCTAATTCCGCCTTTAAACCCTTCGTATTGATTCCTTACATACGTCTAGAGTGATATTGTTCAACAACTACCTAAATATGTACCATTTTCCAAGCAATATATACTAAATAGGCTTAGTCAATTGATGGACATTTAATCAACAATAATAAACACGTCGTTGAACAAGTAGAGAAATCCAACGGCTCAATTATATAAAAACATAACAAGAATTTATCCTACAAAAGGTTCTATCAAAACTCTATATAACAAATTAGCTATTCATAATAGTATGCATAACTACAATACTAGAATTCATAACCAATAATGTAAATAGGAAGAAGGAAGTGAAAAACTCGTAGAAGAATTCTCCGCCTTGCTCCTAGTGTGTTCTTGCCTCCTTAGGCCGAGTCCCAGGTCTAAAGTATGTCAAAAGTTCTCAAAATACCATTTTCCATGTATATATACCAAGTAGGTTCGAGACCAAACAATTATACCTTCTCCTACACGAAAAAGGACACTTTTTCCGGACAGGACATGCGCGGCTGCGCACCTGAAAGTGTGCTCGCGCACTTTTCACATTTTTTGCCCCATATGTGCGGTCAGTGCGCGGTCTTACACTTGCCGCACACTTTTCACCCTGTTTTGTTGGGAATTTGAAAAAACTTAAAACATGAATGATGTATCCCTTTTAATTATATTTCCAAAAATATATTGTGGAGCCCAAATGGAGTTCTGAGCGAAAAGTTATTTTTATTCTACTAGACAATGCACAATATGCCTCCTCGATTCTTCGTTTCGTTGCCCTATCATCCGTTGATCGCGGAACATGATCCCAACTTAATCCTTGTGCTTTTACTCAGACTTCAAAGCTCCAGAATGAACTTGAATTCATCTCATATCATCTACATAGATCGGAATCATTCCTACGAGGCATAAAAAATACAATTAGTGCAAAACACTTGCGATTAAAGCTCAAACTCAATTAAAGTGCAGTAAATTAGAGTGTAATAAGAGACTAAAATATGTAATTATAGCCTATCATCTACACCCCACTCTTAAATCATTGTTCGTCCTCGAGAAATCAAACTACACTTTATATAGACACAAACTTTTTAAACAATTCTCCTAACTCATCACACCAAGAATATTTAAAATAGACTAAGCACAAAAGTGTAACATTTGACTCATAAGTACCACACATTATTCACAACTCACCCGCTTACTCTAATATAGAGGTCACTTACATTACTTTTCCTTCATGAATCAAGTGCCCTCACACAACAAAAAAGAGTAGTTCCACACAATAAAATTTAAGAACACTTAGGAACTCAAGATAGAAAGAATTCACTCACTCTCGGAAATAATATGCATATGCCACAAAATATGCACCATAGGCTTGCCCGTAGTGTATTACTCTACTAATCAAGATCATTCAGTCTAGGATCAAGTAGGACTTTAATTGGTTGTAATGTAGGTTGCGGGTCAGGTATGATACATTTAGATATAAGAGTGACTACACCTCCCTAAACACTTTAATACATACACTTTAACATTTAATATCCCGCACTTATGTCAATCCATAACTCCACTTTCACATCAATATATATAAACTCCATACTTCTTTAAGCACAATTACATCAAGAGTCACCACTTATCAAAGACTATTTTTTTCACAGCAATACAACTATTTTTTTCCTTTTCTTTCTTTTTCAATTTAAGTGGCTCTTACTTTTTCAAAACAGTGCACCTTTCTCCTTATTTCATTAGTTTCACTCAAAAGCCGAACCAATCACTCCACACTCTAACTTTTACAAAGTTCATAACAATTCAAGTGCTCATGAGAGGTTAAAATGTTCAAATAGATGGTTAATTCAAACAAATGGGTAAGACTTGTAATGTGGTTGCCAAAGAAACATGATTACAAGCTCAAAGGGGTTAACTACGGTACATAACGATTAGACGGGTAAACTATATATATCTGACTCAACAAAGAAACACCTATATCACTTCTAAGACTGAACAAAACTACTATTTTGCTTTGCAAACACACATGTCAAGTTCTAGGTATCAAATTAAATGCACAATAACACCCAAACCTCACACATACATGGCGCACAACCCACTCAGGATTGGATTCATCAAGACACTCTAGTCAAAGCAGTTAAGCAAAGTTAAGATTATACGATCTAAGGTACATATACAAGAGTAAAAAATTGAGCCTAAGCGTCACAACCAAAATACTCACTATTCTCAAGGCATAACAAAGTCAAGAGATATTGCTTCAATTCAATTCATATCACAATGGCTCCTACTCCATAAAAAAATAAAACTAGCTACACCCGGTTCAAACAAAACCCTTGAAAAAGAATTGTGACACAAAGTAAAACCAAGGGTGGTTGCTACACTACCTACAAAGAAAATCTTTTTGTCCTTTTTCTTTAGACTTAAATCCCTTAAGAAAATTGTCTAATAGATCCATCGTCGGGAAAAGTCCATCTTTATTTTTTAAAAAGCATTATTCAATTAACCAAAAACACATAGAAAGTCACCCCAGACAATCTCTTCACCCCATACTTAAAATTATACATTGTCCCCAATGCACATCATAACTAATAAGAGGGTAAAAGAAACTCCCTGGTAGGCCAAAGACCGAAGCACTAGCAGCTCATGGGTTACTTAGACTTCTCCCAGACTTGGTTCTTTGTGCGGGTACCTTACACTTAGTTCCAACCATCTGGTTTGCTGTTGCATCCTTCTAATAGATTTACTTTCCATGCTCCTAGAAAATCAACAATCGACACTACAAAAAATAATACAATTAATTAAAAAAATAAGAAAATTTAAAAAATAAAATAAAAGAAAACAGTAAAGCTGGGTTGCCTCCCAACAAACACTTGATTTAACATCGCGGCACGGTGAATCACTTTCTGCCTCCACTTTGAACTAATGAATTGGACCCCAAATTTTGATTCTACTTATGATCATGCTCTTGGGGCGATACAAATTGTTGCGAGCCAAAAATTAAATGATACTTTATTAACTTTTTGGCTTTCAACCGAGGAGTGTCATTTTGCCTAGACGGCCTTGAAAATTTTAGAATATAGGGCTCATCTACCTCTTCCTTTAACTCTTGCATTGGCTCATACAGATCAATTTTCATTTCACCATCTGAACATAATGTAGAGAAGTGTTAGTAATGAGGTCCAACGCGCTCAAATACATGAACTTGAAGATTTTTAACCTCCTCAACACCAATCACACTAGAGTCAACTAAATTTGTATCTTCAACGTTCCTGGTTGACTCTAGTATTACTTCTTCAACATCGGCATCCTCAAATTCTAGTTGGTTAGATTGTTGGTGTTCTACTCTGACCTCCTCCATTAGAACCTCCATTTCAGTATCTACTTTATGTTCTTCTTGGCTACTACCCCCAACATTGTCTTGTTGAGCATTAAATGCTTCGACCAATTGACTCACTTGTGCCTCCAAGTTGCGAATTATATCATCATGCCTTTGTATGTGCAATTGTTTCTCATTATTTTGTTCCACAAGGCATCGTAACATATCCTTGATCTCTTTCAGGTCATCATCCCTGGGTTCTTTGTTCCTATTAACTTCACAATAAAAAGATGAACCATCAAAGTAAAGGGTTGGGGGAAGATAAGAAATATAAGCACAACCATAAAAGTGACCATCTTGACCATCACACATATCACATACATTGCACACATAAGATTGAGTTGCTGCACATAACTCGCTCTCGAGAATATTTTGATAATTTTGCCATAGTTGATTTTCTTCATAATATGCATAAGGAGGATTAAAAGTAGAATTACCAACATCAAACTCTCATAATTCCAAGATGCCATATTTTTAAAATCAACAAGTAATACAAAAATAAAAAAAAAAATAAAATACAAAAAATAAAAATAAAAGTTCAAACTTGAAACCTAGGAACATGTACACCTACAATTACACCTTTAGTTCCCCGGAAACAACATCAAAATTTGATCATGCCCAAGTATGCCTTATAAAAAGGACTAAGTGATCATTGCAAATATATTCCGGTTTACAAGTCCAGAGTCGAATCCCACAGAAAACTAATGCTTAGCTACAGTTACTCAATATCGCAAAGAAACACAAGTTCAAATAATTTCCTAGTTATAAAGATTTGATTTTTATTTCTACTAATTAACTAACAAATATTATAAAGCAGTAAATTATCAACTAACAAGGATGAAATTCGAGACAAGCCTAAAGAGGTCTAGATTTATGACTTCCCCAATTGTCGGAATCCTTCCCACTTTGCCTTCTATAATTTCACCTAAGTATTCTCTACCGATCGTGAGTACTTCGGGTGTCATAATTATCTTCCGAGCAACTAACACAATTTACTAGACATAGTCTTCCGAACTACGCTAGCTGGAACTAGTTTATCGCTCACTAAGATCGCACCAAGGCTTCGTTATTCCTAATTCCGCCTTTAAATCCTTTGTATTGATTCCTCACATACGTCAGGAGTAATATTATTCAACAACTACCTACATATGTACCCGTTTTCAAGAAATACATACTAATTAGGCACAATCAATTGATGGACATTCAATCAACAACAATAAACATGTAGTTGAACAAGCAGAGAAATCCAACGACTCAATTATATAAAAACATAACAAGAAATTATCCTACAAAAGGTTATATCAAAACTCTAGATAATAAATTAGCTATTCATAATAGTATGCATAACTACAATAATGGAATTTATAACCAATAATGTAAATAGGAAGAAGGAAGGGAAAAACTCGTAGAAGAATTCTCCGCCTTGCTCCTAGTGTGTTCTTGCCTCCTTAGGTCGAATCCCAGGTCTAAAGTATGTCAAAAGTCCTCAAAATACTGTTTTTCCATGTATATATACCAAGTAGGGTCGGGCCCAAATAATTATACCTTCTCATACGCGAAAAGTTACACTTTTTCCGGACAGGACATGTGCGGCGCGCACCTGGAAGTGTGCCCGCGCACTTGCCCGTGCACTTTTCACACTTTCTGCCCCATATGCGCGGTCAGTGCGTGACCGCGCACTTTTCATCCTGTTCTGTTGGGAATTTGAAAAAACATAAAACATTAACAATATAGCGCTTTCCAAAACTATATTGTGGAGCGCATACAGAGTTCTGAGTGAAAAGTTATTTGTATTTTACTAGACAATGCATAATATGCCGTCTTGATTCTTCATTTCGTTGCCCTATCATCCGTTGATCCTCGAATATGATCCCAACTTAATCCTTAGGCTTTTACTCAGACTTCAAAGCTCCAGAATAACTTAAATTTATTTTATAACATCTATATAGATCGGAATTACTCCTACAAGGCATAAAACACACAATTAGTGCAAAACACTAGTGATTAAAGCTCAAACTCAATTAAAGTGTAGTAAGATAGAGTGTAATAAGCGATTAAAATACGTAATTATAGCCTATCATCACCTAGCCGCCCCCATCTCCGATAAACTCTCTATCTCTCTGGTGTTATAATCTCGTCGGAGAATCACTACCGGCCTAACCCGCCAAAACACTGCCTTCTGACCTCCTTTTTCCAAAAAAATTTCTCTTCATTGTACTCTCTCTTAGATATGAACATTCCTCAATTTAGTCCCTCAAATTACTTTATTTAGATAGGCCTCATCATTACCTCCACCGCTGCCTTCATCTCTGACTGGAATCTATGGCTAACCGACCGAATTTCTCAGATTCGAGTGTATTTTCTCATATCTAAGTGTATTTCTTAGATTTGTAGTATATTTTATTTCTTGTGTATTAATTAAATACAAAAACATATGCATTATGGCCGGATTTTTGTTCATCTGACCGGATTTTGGTAGATACATTGTGATAGTGTATTCTCAGATCTGGCCGGATTTTTGTTCGTTTCCGTATTTTAGTTTAAATAAAATGCATACAATGTTTTGCTTGGTCGGAAGACATCATATCCGGAAAAATTTCTCCTCTTCTTTGCTATTGAGTCACATAAAATGATATTGTATACGGACAAAATCAGAGAGCTCAATTTTGCGACCGTTATAACATCCCATGACTGACCTCGAGGAGCCCGAAGCGAAATTCATTGTTTGATCCCGAGGTGTATCCCTCGAGGAAGCGCATCGAAGGCTCGTTGAGCTCGACCCCGGTGCAGTATAAATCGGTGACCATCGTGGAAGTGCGGGAAATTCCTAAGGGCACATGATTAAAGCTGGCAAAATACACAAAATAGTACGAGCCCGTACCGTGGTATTAAATGGTTGTGCTAGCCATATCTCTTTGCATTAATTACACATGCACTATATTGGGATTCCCCCTCATATATAAATGGGACCCTTGTCACGTTGTAACACATATGATATTCAATACAAGAACAAGAACATCCTCTGCTCTCTAACTAAAACATTCTCTACAATTGCTTCATTGATTTATTGCCTCTCATTTACTGTATTCTTGAATTATTCTTCATGTATTACTTGTTATTGATCATAAATAGGCCATTCTTAAGGCATTCAATACTGCTATATTGTTATCGGTAACCCCTAGTCAAGCTTCTAGAGCTCGACCTCGAGGCCCTTCCGACCACCCTCGAGACCGGTCTCTCCTTTACCCGATTTGCGTAATCTCGTTTCCTTTTTATCTTATTTCATTTTTCTCACTTCACACTCAGCATTTACTGCCTAAACAACTGGTATTAAAATAGATCACGTATTTTAATAACCACATAATCAAACATAATTGTAATTACCATTTTTGCGGTGAACAATTTGGTGCCCACTGTGGGGCTAAAAATAATAGTGATTGTCTTAGTGCTGGTTTTCTAAAAACACAAGTTATTCTTCACACTTTTTCTTGTCCAAGAATCTTCAATTTCAGGTCAGATAATGTCTAACTCAGTAAACGCACATGAAAACAATGGTCCTGAGGACCACAGAGAGAATGGCGCAGCAGCTTCAGGTGCCGATGTGCCACCGCAAAACCCTGAAAGGGAACCAGTGCAAATTCCTATCGATGAAGGCTCACGCAACGCTCAACATGTTGATGTGAGCTCTCATACAGACGTAAGCGTTCGTGAAGGAGACTGGCGTGAAGCACAAGGAGCCCCTGCTCAAAGGGAAAGGGAAGTTAGCCTTCATGTCATTTTTGAAATGTTGCAGGCACAACAGGTGGCTATTGCTCAACTACAAATCCATCAGAGAACCCCAAGCACAACACCACCAGAAACGACTCCTCGATCGAACAAGCACCGGAAAGATCGAACAATAATGGGTCAGCAGCCGACCCCGCCATTATGAAGATGCTCGAAGACCTCGCAAAGAAGATTGAATTGCGCGAAAAGAAGATAGACGCTAACGACAAAAAATGGAGACCTATAACTCGAGGGTCGATCAGATCCCAGGCGCACCCCCATTCTGAAAGGTATAGATTCAAAAAAGTTCGTGCAAAAGCCATTCCCATCAAGTGCAGCTCCGATGCCTATCCCGAAGAAATTCAGAATGCCCGATCTCCCGAAGTACAGCGAACTCTCAGACCCCAATGAGCACATTACTGCTTACACTTGTGCTGTGAAATGGAACGACCTGAGAGACAAAGAGATTGAATCCGTTCTATTGAAAAAATTCAGAGAAATGCTATCCAAAGGGGTCATGATGTGGTATCATAACCTGCTCCCGAACTCGATATATTCATTTTGCCATGATGGCGGACTCCTTTGTGAAAGCACATGCTGGTGCCATCAAGGTCGCTACAAGGAAATCTAATGTTTCCAAAATCAAGAAAAGGGAGAATGAGATGTTAAGGGAGTTCGTGTCTCGCTTTCAATTGGAACAAATGGAATTAACACCGGTCTCTGACGATTGGGCGGTACAATACTTCACTCAGGGATTGAATGAGCGAAGCTCGATAGCTTCAAAACAGCTGAAGGAGAATTTAATCGAGTACCCCGCCATAGTTTGGGCGAATGTGCACAATAGGTACCAGTCGAAGATCAAGGTCGAGGATGACCAATTGGAAGCCCCCTTGGGCTCGGTTTATCCTATCAGAGTCTTAGCAAAGGAATCAAGGCCTTCAGAAAGAGGACCAAGTCCAAACAAAGAAAGGTATCAACCGTACGTTAAAAATTAGAGAAATATCCTGAGACGTAACATACCTCGAAGTGACCAAAGGACAGACCGAGGACATAATCCTCGGGGACTCTTGAACAAAGTAGGGTTCGACATGCACACAGGGCCGATAGAGGCACCCCGGCTATCTGAGTACAACTTCAACATCGATGTTTCAGACATCGTATCGGCCATAAGTAAGATCAGGGATACCAGGTGGCCGAGACCCGTGCTATTAGATCCTTCGCAGAGGAACCCCAACTTGATATGTGAATGTCATGATACCCACGGTCATAGGACCGAAGATTGCAGACAGCTTCGAGAAGAGGTAGCCCGACTAATCAGCAAAGGGCACCTTCGAGAATTCCTCAGCGACCGAGCTAAAAATCAATTTCGGGAAAGAGAGGCAAAAAAGAAAAATGAAACATAAGAACCACGACAGATCATCCACATGATTATTGGTGGAGTCGACGTCCCTCAGGGACCCATTTTTAAGCAAATGAAAGTATCTGTCACCAGGGAAAATCAAACTCGGAGCTACATGCTGAAGACGCCCTTTCCTTTAACGAAGAGGACATCGAGACCTTATCTCAACCTCATAATGACGCACTGGTAATTTCTTTTCTTTTGAATAAATTTTAAATTAAATGTGTGCTCGTGGATCCAGGTAGCTCGGCCAACATAATTCGGTCGAGGGTGGTAGAGCAACTCAGGTTGCTCGACCAGATCCTGCCCGCCTCTCGAGTCCTCGACGGATTCAACATGGCAAACGAGACAACAAAAAGGGAAATCATCCTCCCAGTCAACGTGGCCGGCACAATTCAGGATACAAAGTTTCATGTCATCGAAGGTAACATGAGGTATAATGCATTGCTGGGAAGGCCATGGATTCACAACATGAGGGCGGTGCCGTCAACCCTTCATCAAATGATGAAATTTCCTACGAAGGATGGAGTAAAAACAGTACACGGAGAGCAGCACGCAACGAAAGAAATGTTCGCAGTGCACAATGTGGCACCGGCACCTTCTACATCGAAGTATCCAAAAAATAAGCAAACAACCGAGTAACAATCACGAACTACATCCTCGTAGGAACAAAGGACCGCGCCGCGTCCTCGAAACAGATAACCAAAACATTTCAAGGCACCAAAGCCATCGCAGCTAAGGTGCAACCCTCTCCCTTTTTCTTTCACACTTTACGCTAACCTGCGTGCAGGTGTTCGATTGAAAGTAGTCGAAGCACCCCCCCCCCCCAGATCGAAGGCCTTAGGTTTTAAAGCATGTGTTGCGCTATTTTTCCCTCACGTCGGATTTTATCCCAAAAGGGTTTTACCGGCAAGGTTTTTAACGAGGCACAATCCATATGCTACCTAAGGAGAACTCATTGAGTATTCAAGGCTTCTCTTCAATCAACCAAGAATACTGTGGGGCATCCCCCCAGGAGATCACTAAAATATGCCAAAGAGGGTCTCGACAGGAGAATGATGTATCGGACCAAACGGTCGACTGAACCGTGTCCGCATAGAATAATCGAACCCTCGACAGTAAAAACATGTATACTTGTACCAAGTAATCAGAGAAGTACCTTCTATCATCAAAACATTTCGCACATCAAAGAAGTTTGCTATTTTCACAAGTGATAGTCCCAGGGCCAAAAATTTATCAAGCACTCAAGAACTGTCCTCGACAGTCACTCTATCGAGTCACCAAAAACCCGAAGCCATAAGACCTCAGGGCCGGAAACTTCAAGCTCATAAGCGCTCCTCGAGGCAATATCAACTCCGACTTGGGGACTGTCCTCGACAGTCGGCTCATCAAGTCATCTAAACTCGAAGCCGTAAGACCTTAGGGCCGGAAACTTCAAACTCATAAGCCCTCCGAGAGGAAATATCTATGACATAAGCCCTCCGTGAGGAAATATTAACTCTGACTCAAGGACTGACTTCGACAGTCGACTCATGGACGTATGACCCTAGGGCTGGAAGCTTCAAACTCGTAAGCCCTCCATGAGGAAACATCAAAACTGTAAGACCTCAAGCAAGGCATGAACAAATTTGTAAGACCTTAAAAAAGGCATAAAACCCATATCAAAGTCAAGGCTGTATATTGAACTTGTAAGACCCAAAAGGCATACCCTCGATATAGACGCCGTGGCTATCTCACTCGAGGACTAAACGGCTACGGCCAAATACAATGACCACCGTCATAATGCTCCAGCCAAACTAACGTGATTCGGAGACGTCCGACTATTGCCATAAAATCACAGGCCTCCAATTACTTAGAAAAACTTCAAAAAGAACCGGTTAAAGGTCGTACAGACCTAAAGCGTAAGAGCCCAAGTCGCCAACTACATGAAAGGTCGTACCGACCTAAAGCGTAAGAGCCCAAGTCGTCAGCTAGTTGTATCGACCATACGCGTAAGAGCCCAAGTCGCCAGCTACAGGTCATACCGATTTGAATACCTGAGGGCCCTTGAGCTCGATTCGAAACCTGAGTCAGAGACTAAGCCCGAAACGGTTAACCAAAATGCCTCAGGGCCAAAAAAGCGTAAAAGCCCAAGTCACCCGCTACATTAAAAGTCGTATCGACCCTACGTGTAAGATCCCAAATCACCAGCTATAGGTCATACTGACCTAAAGCGCCTCAAGGCCGATTTGAAAACCTGAGGGCCGTTGAGCTCGAGTCGAAACTCGACTCGGAGACTAAGCCCAAAACGGTTAACCAAAGCGCCTCAGGGCAAAAAAAGCGTAAGATCCCAAGTCGCCCGCTACATTAAAAGTCGTATCGACCCTACGCGTAAGAGCCTAATTCGCCAGCTACAGGTCATACCGACCCAAAGCACCTCAGGGCCGATTTGAAAACCTGAGGGTCATTGAGCTCGAGTCGGAACCCGACTCGGAGACTAAGCCCGAAATGGTTAACCAAAGCGCCTCAAGGCCAAAAAAGTGTAAGGGCCCAAGTTGCCAGCCACATTAAAGGTCGTACCGACCTAAAGCGTAAGAGCCCAAGTCGCCAGCTACATTAAAGGTCGTACCGACCTAAAGCGTAAGAGCCCAAGTCGCCAGCTACATTAAAGGTCGTACCGACCTAAAGCATAAGAGCCCAAGTCGCCAGCTACAACAAAGGTCGTACCGACCTAAAGCGTAAGAGCCCAAGTCGCCAGCTACATTAAAGGTCGTACCGACCTAAAGCATAAGAGCCCAAGTCGCCAGCTACAACAAAGGTCGTACCGACCTAAAGCGTAAGAGCCCAAGACGCCCGCTACATTAAAGGTCGTATCGACCTTATGCGTAAGAGCCCAAGTCGCCAGCTACAGGTCATACCGACCCAAAGCGCCTTAGGGCCGATTTGAAAACCTGAGGGCCATTGAGCTCGAGCCGAAACCCAACTCGGAGACTAAGCCCGAAATGGTTAACCAAAGCTCCTCAGGGCCAAAAAAGCGTAAGAGCCCAAGTCGCCCGCTACATTAAAGGTCGTATCGACCTTACGCGTAAGAGCCCAAGTTGCCAGCTACAGGTCATACTGACCCAAAGCGCCTCAGGGCCGATTTGAAAACCTAAGGGCCGTTGAGCTCGAGCCGAAAACCGACTCGGAGACTAAGCCCGAAATGGTTAACCAAAAGGACCTCAGGGCCAAAAAAGCGTAATATCCCAAGTCGCCGGCTACATTAAAGGTCGTATCGCCCTTACGCGTAAGATCCCAAGTCGCCAGCTACAGGTCTTACCGACCCAAAGCGCCTCAGGGCCGATTTGAAAACCTGAAGGCCGTTGAGCTTGAGTCGAAACCCGACTCGAAAACTAAGCCCGATACGGTTAACTAGCGCCTCAGGGCCAAATGCGTAAGAGCCCAAGTCGCCAGCTACACCGAAGGTCGTACCGACCTAAAGCGTAAGAGCCCAAGTCGCCAGCTTAAAAAACCTCAAGACCAATTTATGACCCCGAGGGTTTCATCTCAAAGTTAGGGCTAACTATCGGCATGCAAATCAAACCAAAGAATCTTTCATATATATATATATATATATGCATTACAAATACATATTTACAACACTCCCACATGAGTCTTATGTAAACAACAAAGCAGAAAATCTAGTCTACTCTTAGGACCAGCTCCCTCAAAGGCCCCTCGGACCAGCTCCCACGACGGCCTTCAAATATCAGCATCAGCTCAAGAAGAAAGGAAAAACTTGGCGTCAATCTTGTCTGCCTTGTCCTGCTTTATCTCTTCCGAGAGTTCAAAGCGCCTAGCATGTATCTCTTCGAGGGTCTCCCTTCGAGACTTGCATCATGCATACTTATTGCCCCTCCTCTCTCTGTCGAAAGCTCCTCTTAGCTCAGCCCGAGCATAGGCATCCTCTTTCAAATAAGCGGCCACCTTCTTATCAGCCTTCGCTCGAACTTCTTCAGCTTCAGCCCGAGCGTCCACGATCTCGGCCTTCATATTTAGAAGATCATTCTCGAGCTTGTCAATCCTGCTCGACTGAATTGAGCTACTTTCTCGGGCATTACGAAGTTGTATATCGAGGGAAGTAGTCTTGGCCAAATCATTCCTTTGGGCCGCAACATATACGCTTATCTGCGCCTCAAAGGATCAGACCTCGGCCCCCAGGTTTTTAACGGACTCCTCCCCCTCGGAGACGTCGCCTTCGTCTTCATCATATTCTGAGCCACTGCTCAAGTCACCATCAGAAGTAAGCAGGACCGCTGATTCCTCTTCTAGGGTCTTCACCCTCTCGATCTCAGCAGACAGATCGATACCCCCTGCATGTATATCCTCGAGAGCCTGCCCCCGAGACTTTAATCGGGCATGCCCTAGGGCCCGGATCATTTTTTAGCTCGGGGACTAACCATAAGATCTCGATGAGGCAAAATCAAGCTTATAAGACCTCAACGACAAGCATCGAAATTCAAACCACAAAAGCAGAGACGAAAACAAAATTAAAGATCTCTTTTATATAAATAATGGTACTAAGGTACATTTACAACACTCCTACATGGAGCCTTTTTTGAGACCTAGTCTGTCGTTATTATCAGGGACTTCACCTTCTCCCCCTCGGGGACTTTGCCTTCATCAATCCCCTCGGGACTAGCATCCTTGCCAGCTCTTTTCTCTTCATCTTCGACATCGGCTTCATAGTCGGTAGAGAGGAGGAAGTTGGCATTAATCTCGTCTGCCTTAGCCTGCTCTATTTATCCCGAGAGACCAAAGCCCTTATCGTGAATCTCCTCGAGGGTCTCCCTTCGAGATTTGCATCGGGCATGATCATTGCCTCTTCGCTCTCGATCGAAAGCCTCCCCCTCAACTCCTTCTGAGCATCGATAGCATCACCGTTTCACAAATGGATTTCCGAACCAAGAACAATTTTGGCTACGCTTTTTCCAGTAGCACAATAAGGCGTGTTGCCCCCTAAATTAGGAAAGCACTCAAGAACTTCAAGTGGGAGGATATTAAGACTCCCACGGGAATTTTTGCCAAAAAAATATAACATATATGTGAAGTTACTTGGACTCGGAATTTGAGGAAAGAAGAATTGGTGAAGCATTTCCCAACATCGAGATTTATCTGCGACATGAGGGAATATCTTCGAGTTATCTTCTCTCCGCCAAGGAATGGCCCGACCGGCTCTATAGATAGCTATATCTTCTTCATATGGAGAGATCTTCACTTGCACCGCTTTCTCCCAACTGGAATCAACCTTCGCCTTTTCAATATCGGTCACCGGACTAACCTATCGAGGCGTGGGCTCGCATCGGTCCGCTACCAATGAAGATTTATCAGCCTCAAAATCAGATGACGTTTCATAGGGTCCGAGGAGGCACTCCTCAACGCGAGAGGGAACTGCCGTTTCGCTCTTAGAAGAGCATGAAGAAGAAGGGGTATTCTCTTTTTGAGGGACCGTCTTAGAAGTTTTGTCATGACTGTGATAAAATTTCAGAATAAGAAGAAGAAAACTGGCGAAGAGATGAAAGCAAAAGCTGCTAAGTAGAGGTTTTAAGATGTTGCAAAGGGTGAAAATTTGAAAAAGAAGGGTTGGAATATTTATAGAGGTTTTTCCAAGTGTGTTGGAGAAGTTGAAAGGGCGGCAAATAGCGGTTCAGGGGCTTTTCGAGAACCGTGCTCTGTGCAACCTTTCTGTCACATCAGTTGATGATCTCACGTGACTGACGTCATGATGGAGATATCGAAGAGCCGAGAGTTCGAGACCGTTACTTATCATTTCATTCTAAGAAACGCGTGGACTATCTATATACGACCAAAATCAGAGAGCCCAATTTTGAGACCGTTATGGCATCCCATGACTGACCTCGAGGAGCCCGAAGCGGAATTCATTGTTCGATCCCGAGGTGTATCCCTCGAGGAAGCGCATCGAAGGCTCGACCCCAGTGCAATATAAATCGGTGACCATCGTGAAAAGGTGGGAAATTTCCAAGGGCACGTGATTAAAGCTGACAAAATACATAAAATAGTACAAGCCCGTACCGTGATATTAAATGGTTGTACCAGCCATATCTCTTTGCATTAATTACACATGTACTATGTTGGGATTTCCCCTCATATATAAAGGGGACCATTGTACGATATTTAATACAAGAACATATACGATATTTAATACAAGAACATCCTCTGCTCTCTAACTAAAACATTCTCTACAATTGCTTCATTGATTTATTGCTTCTCATTTATTGTGTTCTTGAATCATTCTTCATCTATTACTTGTTATTGATCATAAATAGGCCATTCTTAAGGCATTCAATACTGCTATATTGTTATCGATAGCCCTTAGTCAAGCTTCTAGAGATCGACCTCGAGGCCCTTCCGACCACTCTCGAGACCGGTCTCTTCGTTACCCGGTTTGCGTAATCTCGTTTTCTTTTGCTCTTATTTCATTTTTCTCACTTCACACTCAACATCTACTTCCTAAACAACTGGTATTAAAATAGATCACGTATTTTTAGAACCATATAATCAAACATAATTATAATTACCATTTTCACGGTAAATATATACAAATACACTCAAATTTGAGTGTATTATGTATTTTCAATGCAAATACAATTTATTAATTTAAGTTATTTCCCCTGTATTTGTGTATTACAAAGGTTAATTTTTTGTGATAGATCCCTGTATATTTTGAATTTTTATTGTTTGAATACAGTCAAATTAAATACACTAAATTGAATACAGTCTAAAAGCAGCTACGAATTTGTACAAAGAATTGAATACAACCAAATATCATTGTTTTTGTGATTTTTTGTTGTTTGAATACAGTCGAATTTAATACAGTAAAATTAAATACAATGTAAATAGTTAATAATGAATATAACAACAACAAATAACAACATACCTAGTATAATTCCATAAGTGAGGTCTGGGGAGAGTAGTGTGTAGGAAGACCTTACCCCTACCAGTAGAGGTAGATATGCTATTTCCGATAGACCCTCGTCTCAATAAAAGATAAAAAGAAAGAAGAAGAAGAAGAAGAAGAAGAAGAAGAAAAGGGGGGGGGGGGAATAAAGAAAAAAGAGAGAGACAAAAGACGATAAGGAAAAAGAGAAGAAAAAGTAGCATCAGATAGTAACAATCAGGGAGCAACAATTTTCAATAAAAGGGGAGAAAGAGTAGCATCAAATAGTAACAATCAGGGAGCAAAAATTTCCAGTAGCACTTTTCAAAAACAATAGACGTGGTTGCTAAGCACCATATATAATAACAAACTAAAAGGAAGCAACTTTCAACCAGCAACAAGAATATTACTAGTACTATTGGTAAACTTAGGAAAGACTCATAACTATTTGTCAACCCACCACCTTAATCCTCGAACCTCCACACCTTCCTATCGTTAGTCATGTCCTCGGTCAGGTGATGCATTGACATGTCCTGCCTAATCATCTCTCCCCAATACTTCTTTGGCCTACCCCTGCCCTTTCTCAAGTCCGCCATGGTCAACCTCTCACACCTTCTGACGGGGGGCATCTATGTCTTAGCTTCTCACATGCCCAAACCATCGCAACCTCAATTGTCGCCAACTTGGCTTCCACGGATGCCATTCCCACCTTGTCCCTAATAACTTCATTCCTGATCTTGTCTTTCTTGGTATGTCCACACATCCATCTCAACTAGGGGTGAGCATTCGGAACTTCGATTCGGTATTTAAGAATTTCGGTTCAGTATTTCAGTATTCGGTTTATCAATTGTGCATATCAAATATCGTACCAAAATATTTCTGTACGATTCGGTATTTCTTATTTTGGTTCGGTACTGTTTCGGTTTAAACCAAATCTTCACCATCTCCCCCACTCCATTAACTAATGTAATCCATGTTGATCATTGTGCTAACACATGACTATGTTCTTTCTAACGCATGACTACTTCATTAGGAGTCTATCAAAAGCATTACTACTGGATCTCATACACCAAAGCCAAGTAGATTACAGTGGGACTACAATTTATATTTCAGAAGTTGTCTTAGCTTTTTAAAATAAATTGTCATGCTTGAAAGCGCAAGTGCCTCTAAATTTGGAAGATTGTCACATATATTTCCAGGAAGTTTCCCATAAAGATTGTTCTTCGTTAGACCAATCTGCTTAAGTGAAGACTGGTTAAACATAAGAGGTGGTATAGAGCCTATAAGCTTATTATAGGCTACTGATTTCTTTCGGAATTTCTCCACCAAGAAAATTCCCTCGTAGTATTAAATCCTTTAGCTTTGTTATATTAAAAAGGTATGGAGGGATATTACCCGAAAATTGGTTAAACAAAAGGTACAAGGAATGGAGGTTTGGTAATAGGCCGAAAAATGATGGGATTGCACCAGTAAACTTGTTATTCATGACATTGATCATTTTCAATCTCCTCAAACGAGCCAACTCCTCAGGCAAACTCCCACAGAAGCTATTGTTTCTGATATCGAGGGAAATGAGAAACGAGAGATTTCCAAGTTGTGGTGGAACCATTCCTTTAAGGTTCATATTAGAAAGATTTAAGGCAGTGACTTTTTGGCGGCGAGAGCCACAAGTAACTCCAATCCAACTACCAGCAAGGGTGAAAGTGGAATAGTTTCTTGATAAGAGGTGGTGGAAAATATAAAAAAAAGATTGAGATCGCAAGCTAAGAAGTGTTGTTTGATCAGTAGTGATATTGACGATCGACAAACAAGTACTCATTTGCTGAAGCAACAAAAGCACAACAACAAGATGAATACAACCTTTCTCTATTACACTAAACTATTTCGGTATTTCGAAATCCAATATCGTATAGCGAACCAAATTACCTAAATATCGAAATTTCTGTACCGAAATAAACTGAAATACCGGAAAAATTGAAATTTGGTTCGGTTCGAAATTTGGTTTTTCGAATTTTATGCCCACCCCTAATCTCAACATCGTCATTTCAGCTACGCTCATCTTCTGGATATGGAATTTCTTGACGGGCCAACACTCAGCTCTATACAACATAGCTGGTCTAACCACCACCATGTAGAATTTTCCCTTAAGTCTAGGTGACACGTTCTTATCGCATAAAAGCCTCCATCTCATCCAACCCGCTCCAATGCGGCGAATAACATCCTCGTCAATGTCCCTGTTGCCTTGGATTATAGACCCAAAATACTTGAAACTGTCTCCTGTGGGAATAACTTGAGTTTAATAATGAATATAATATTGAATATAGTGTATACAAGCGAATTGAATAGAGCGGTGTACACGTTGTTTGAATACAACTGAATTCAATACAATACAATTGAATACAATGTAAAATATATAAGAATAATTACATCTGCATTGAATACAATGTATACAATCGAATTGAAAACAACATACATACCACTGCAAGAAATTAGTAGCTACGAAATGTAAGTAGCTAAATTATAGCTACGTCCAGCAATAAGCCTCCAAACAATAGTCATTTATGAAAGTTTCCCCTTTACGAAATTTACATACAGTGTATACAACCAAATTGAATACAAAGCCATCCCATGGTAAGCAATTAGTAGCTACGAAATGTAAGTAGCTAAATTATAGCTACGCCCATCAATAATCCTCCAATTAATAGTCATTTATGAAAGTTTCCCTTTGGGGCATTTTCAAATATACTCACTTTTGGGGCTACTATTGAAGTTATATCCGCATTGCACAAAATTTTGCAATCTATAATAGTTCAATCTCTTCAATGCAACGTCGGAAATCAAATATGAAGTTCTTCTGTCTTTCAAATACGATTCAGAAATTTATATTTTAAGTAATTCAATATCTTCAATGCAACTTCAAAAATCAAATATGAAGTTTTTCTATCTCGCAAATGCAACTTCAGATTTCGAATCTTGAGTACTGAAACATAACTTGTTCTTCGATTTCAACAATCCAACACACGACTCAATGCCCAAATCTACTTCAAATGTTTGAAACTTAAATTTCAAATATCATAAAGAACAAACCCAATCATCAAATTGTCAAAATAATAACAAATTTAACAAGCCTATTTTGCAACTAAGAAGAAGAAGAGGAAATCCTAAGCACAAAGAAGAAAAAACCAGCAACGAAAAAGAAGAGAAAAATGTATCTATTTGAAGTTACCCACAAAATTAAGTGCCACAAAAAGTTTTACAACTTTATCTATATTTGTCTTTTCAAGTATATATATATATATATAACACGAGTGATTCATTCCAGAAGTACTGGGTTTTATGACTTTATCAAACATGCGGTTTAATTAGTTACAGTTCATTTACTCTCATTTTAGATTTGAAAAGTTTTTGATGGTGTCAATAAGACCAAGTAGAGTGTGTAAAAGCTTGCGTTCATTTAAAAAGCAGGGTTAGTATTTATGCTTGTCGACATGGCAACGTCTAGTATTCACCCGTTGATGTAGCTGACAACACTCAATTCCGCAAAACTCCGAGGAAAGGGACTAACGCATTTGCTTGTCCAAACATAGAAAGGAGAGAATATTTGTTGCAAAGTTTTGTTTTGGCGATTGGCATGTAAACAAAAACATGGAGACGGAAGTTAACTTAGGCTGGCAAGTAGTAAAAAATAAAGCATTTAGTTCTATGAGAATCGAACCCAAAAGCATAAAAAAGCAGTTGCAAGGAGGATCACATGGGCTTTGAAGAGGCCCCCGTTGTGCGTCCTTATAGCTCTGTTGAGGGATGATAGGAAGAATCCCCTTGTTTGGTGTACCTAAAGAGGGACACATTTTTAAATCAACAAGTGTTTGTTGGTAGCTACTTGACTGGGGGATCCACGAGTTTTGCTGCATGGAGGCTTTGATTCTAAACCTGACTCTAGAATGGTGTAGGGGTCCGATATCCAAAGACAACTTGTTTGTAGAGACACTCTTGAGATGCCTTTTCAAAGTTGCCAATAGGAAGGAATTCATATATTAGTTATATGTTACATGTGAGTTGTGACATGTATTGATAGGTGTCAAAAGAGCGAGTTGAGCCCACTTGAAATGGTAACATGCCATAGTCTAATATATTAAAAGATTTCTTGGATCAGAATAGATTGATTCACTTTACATATGTATTTTATATGTAGTGATAGATCATCGAATAAAAAGAAATGTATTAGCAATACCGCAATGCAATCAATTCTTGATTTAATATCACAATATCTGAATGGAGGGGATGATACGTACTTACTATAGCACTCACCAGGCTTACAAAAAGCGACTGTATACAATCACAAGCTGTATTATACACTGAAAAAAAACACACACACACACATAGTGTGTTGTGAGAACTAAATAACTTATTTCAGTGTATGGGCCTCAGCTACATTTTTATTTTTTGTCATTACTTTCATTTCAACCAGATCTTTTTTTATTAACCCTTCCTTCTATATATGCAGCTGAGCTATGCTACGACTTTTGTCATTTTCAGCTACTTGTCAGATCTGCACTACAACTTGTACATTGTCTTTATTCCTCTTGAATTCCCTTTTTTCTTTTGGTTTTAATGTACATCTTGCTCAATTGTTTCTGCTCATGTTACTTCGCTTGTCTTTGTGAATTCCTATTATTTTTATAAGAAAATTTTCCAGTTCAATCTGTTGGTTGACGAAATTGAATTGGTGCCTTTATTATATATATATATTTTTTTATGACAGTGATTTTCGGGCCAGCTTGCACGTAACTCTACAATTTCATCGGGTAACTGCTATTGACTTACTTGGAACTTTGCTTAGGCAGATGGGAAGAATCACATTATATTTTTTGTTTTCATTGGGATTTGAACCTGAGAACACTAGTAATTTGGATGGGATTAACTTAGAATCCTTAAAATTAAGATTGACTTGAGCGGTGCTAAAATATCACGAGCTATATTGCAATGAGAAAAAACATGTAGGTCATTAGAGTAGCTGCTAAAATTTTCCTCTAGAGTCCAAGTAAGTTAATGATCTTGATTAATACGTGCAAGATCAATGAGTGAAACTGTGTAAGGCATATTCTTTGTAGAGGTTCACTTGCATTGCAACACGGAAGTCTTAAAGAAATTGATTTTTGCACGATCATGAGCTGCTGAATCTCTTAAAAAAGTGTTTAAATTCTTCAATATGTGCGCACTACCATATATTTAACTAAGCTCTAAAAGCATTCTTCTTTTTGAATTAATGCAGGATTGAGTTGAAGTCCCATAGTTCCCAGCGTCAGGCTTTTAGTAATGGGGAAGTCTCCGGGAAAATGGATCAAGGCCGTGCTTTTTGGGAAATGTCATCCAAGTCTAGTTTGTCAAAGGTGCATTAGTCTTGTTGGCTGCAATAGTCAGTGTTTTCTAGTCTTAGATGTTCCTACTGGGCTGGTTGTCGAAGACAATATATTCCCTCTCTTCCCTTTTTCCCTTATAAAAATGAATCCTGGGACCATAACTTATGTACTTGTAACATTTGTCAGGCTCGTCGAGCACTTAAAGGCATTATAAGGCTCCAAGCTCTTGTTTGTGGGCACTTGGTAAGGAGGCAGGCAGTTGCTACTCTACGCTGCATGCGGGCAATTGTCAGTTCTCAGGCATTAGCTCGTGGTCAAAGGGCTTGACTTTCAGATCCTGCCCATCAGGTCCGTAGGAGGTACAATTACGGAGAACTTAAGGTAAGTCTTGGAATAAATGTCTTATTAAATGCTTTTGTGAAAATGTCCTCCTTTTTCTTGCTCATCTCCCGCCGCTATTCTCGTCCTGTATCGTGAAAAGTATTGTTTAAGAATGAGACTGACTCGATCTTTATGAGCAAAGATTAAGGAGGTAGTTTGACATATTATACCTGTAGCTTAGAAGAATGTTCTATTTAACATTAGTTGGACCCCAGAAACATAGATTGCTGGTTTAAGCTTGGACAAATGAATTTGATGGTTTAAGTTATAAATTTATGATTTCTTATTTTCTAAAACTTCAAAGAATTTTTGACAGTGCCTGTGTTTCTAATAGCGTGTCAATCACTAACTTGTTCCAAAATGAATAGTGTCACATAGAATTGGACTAAGTTGCTTGGACACGGGTGTGGGTGTCCGACACGGGTACGGATCTAGAGGTCGGATCTTTCAAGATGTAAATTTTAAGATTCGGGGATACGGATCCTAGTAAGGATACGGATGCGGGGATCCGGCTAAAAATAATTTAAAAAAAATAAAAATCTCTCTAATTTATGAGAAATTTTGTGGAATACTTACGTATAGCTTGTAAAGTGTGAATTTCCTTTTTATTCTCAAGTTGTATATAAATAAAAGATTGATTTCCTAGATAAGATATGCTATTTTCTTCAAATATATCCTAGTTTTAGTTCTGATTTCGGTAATCAAATTGTATCTCGTCTCGAATTTTTTTGTCCGTCGTGATCAAAGTACCCAAAATTGTTTGACCAGATCCGGTGCGGATCCCATACTGTAGGAAATATTGGGTCCACCCATAAGGGGTGCTCTAAGGCCCAATAGGCTATTAGTTAACCCTAAATATTCCCTATATAAGTACACTTAGTGTGTACATTAAATAGAGGCTTAGCAGTATTTTTCCTGCGCTCTTTCTTCCTCTCTCAAATGAACTAGGTTTAGACTGTGGAATTGGGGGTTGATCCAACACACCGTGACAACCACCGCCGACCAGTAATTCCAGCCGCGGTTCATCCGTTTTCGCTTTCGCTTCACGAAGAACAAGTAAGTTCTCGGTTTACGTTTCACACGCTATCTAATGTGTTTAGATTAATGTGTTCCTTCATTGGTATCAGAGCCATATGCTGGTTTTCTGGTCCGGATACATATATAGAATAGTCTAAATTTAAGTGTAAATCTGGAACGTGTATATATATATTTTTTTTGGATGTTTCTCTATGCGATTGAGACCAGTTAATGAGTTTAACTCCATTTTTATTCATCTGATATTTTTTGAACTTGTGTTAAAAAAAAAACTGATGGATGATAATAGTCCTTTTTGAAATTACTTTTCAAACTGATCGTTTGAATACAAATGGCTATTTGTACTCCCTCAAACTTGTATCACCTTTTTAAATCTCATCAAAAGACAAAACAAATATTTGATTTGTTTTAAAAATCATCCGACCTTGATGTACTGCTGTTGTGCACTACCGAAAGCCACTGTCAAATGGACGGTGGATGTTAAGAAATAACTACTGTTTTGACATAGCAGATCACAGATGGAGCTTGATGCTCCATAGCCATGGCAGAAAACGATTTTAAAAAAAAGGAAATCATTGTAAATTTAGAATAACTAAGGATTCTATTAAAGGTTTACAGTGATATTTTTTTTGAAACTTTCATGTGTAATTGGGATTGATAATATAACTCTATACGCTGATCTAATATTAAGTTATAAATCAATTTCAATTTTTTTACAAGAATATGTAAAATAAAGTTCTTGTTATTTTTGGATCTGTCTGAATGCCGTCGTGTACTTCCGTTTCACAATATTTTTGTGTCTTCAAACCACTGTTTCTTATGACCTTTGAGTCTAAATAATAAAGACATGAAGCTTGGTACTTCAAATCAAAGCCATGGAAGTGGAGAAGAAGAGAAACTAATACTTCTCTTTTCATGGAAAGGGAAGGCGGCAAAACATAAGGATAAAGGAAGATGAGAAATTAGGGTTTTACTCTTTCAAGTTTCGAAATTATTTTAAAAAAAAAAAAAAGGAAAAAGGAAACGAAACTGAAGAAGAAGTCTTCATGTGCGCCGGCAGAGA
>ML352985.1:0-22720 GCA_005239505.1 Nicotiana paniculata
TTCCCATTTCGAATAATGTCACTTTAAGTGGAAGAACTCCCATACCCCTTTGGGGCGTATAAAGAAAAAGGGAGGTGTGACACTAGTCACATAGGTTGTCAAACCCAAGAGTATCGCCACCAAACACCGGGAAAGTCGCACCACATCAGAAGGGCTAGAAGAACCAATCATATCTATTATCATGCCGACCCGACTCACTACTAAGCTAACCCATTTCCTTGAATTCCCTCAAATTACCTTCAAGTTAACACTTTTCCTTGACCAGTACACTATGATCCTTAACCCCAAGCACACCACAAGAGATCCTATCATGGAACCACATCGTCTTAAAGCCCATAACCCACTGCATTCTCTCATAAGCAGTCCAAATACCGCATAAGAGATACCTACTCTGAAGAGATCTTATGTGAATCTGAAGTTATTTATGTAACCTCCATGATACATAAATGTAAAATCCATAATGATACCAAAATACCGCGAGTCTCGACACTATCCAATGTGAATCTCACATCTTAGCCATTTACAAATTCGGAAAATCCTCAAATACCACATATGAATCTTGAACCCAGTAGAACCTTCTCGGGAATCATCCACTCTATTATGATCTCAAATGTATCGTCCAAATGAGTTGAACGACCTGTGCTCCATTAGCACACAAACACCTCAAGAAGTAACCCACATCTCTAGCAACCAAGTAAATTCCCGCTCTATGCACACTACCTCCACCACGAATAGAAAACCCAAATCATTCCATGATTTCCTGTATTCCTATAAAGTATAATACATCATGTATCTATAAATTTCCTTACTCGAGTCATCCTTGAAACCAACCTCTTCAAGTCACAACCGATCCGCAAGCATACCTCATACCAAAACTAGTATAACACATGACCATGTAATCTAATCATCGATAGTAGACTCCCCCACTTGGCTCGAAGCCATAGACCACAACATCCGAAAACCCCACAATACCTTTACTCCATAACTACCATAGTTCCGCACTATAATTCCACTAAATCCTCTAGAAACTCATGTAACACAAATAATAAAATACCTCAAATCATCTACTGAGATCACATTCATCCTCGTGACAGTCAAGCCAACTTTCTCAAGCTATCCAAACTCAAATTGCAACACACATAACCTATTGGTAAAAGAAACTTTCCATAAAACATCAGAAGAAACACACATTCGTAGACTAGCCTACAGGTGATAACCCATATGCTCAGCCTCAAACCGGCATCTCTCTACACCATACCATGGTCACCACCACTATGAAATTGCAAAATCTTTCTGAGTCGAAGCTCGTCAACAAGACATAAGAATCTACTCCATCCTACAAATGAAAACCTTGAAAGATCCCTCAACACGCTCATAACTCGAGATCGTAGAACACATCAAATGAATTACCCATAAACCTTTCCACATCCAAAGTAAACTCTTATCGTCCCACACGTCGCACCGCATCTATCATGCCATCATATGTAAATATGAGAATTCCATTTTCAGCTCTGAACACAAGCATGACACATACTCCATCAGCTATAAACCTTCCACTTGATCCCATGGAGGAGAAAATCTTAACATGCAACATTCTCCTCGTGCCCGTAGAAGACATCTGTCCCAAGCCATGGTAGAAATTATCAAGAACTCTTCAATAACCATTTGCAAAAAATCAAACCATCATAACCGAATCTCTCTAACTCAACCAAGTCATACAGGTAGCCAAACCCAAGATTATACCACCAAACACTGCGAAAGTTGCACTACATTAGAAGAGCTAGAAGAACCAATCATATTTATTATCATGTCGACCCGACTGACTACTAAGCTAACCTATTTCCTTGAAGTCCCTTAAATTACCTTCAAGTTAACACTTTGCCTTGACCAGTACACTACGATCCTTAAGCCCAAGCACACCACAAAAGATCCTATCATGGAACCACATCGTCCTAAATCCCATAACCCACTACATTCTCTCATAAGCACTCAAAATACCGCATAAGAGATACCAACTCTGAAGAGATCTGAATCTGAAGTTATTTTTGTAACTTCCATGATACTAAAATGTAAAATCCATAACGATACCAAAATACCGTGAGTCTCAACACCATCCAATGTGAATCTCATATCATATCCATTTACAAATTCAAAAAATCCTCAAATACCACATATGAATCTTGAACCCAGTAGAACCTTCTCGGGAGTCATCAATCCTATTTTAATCTCAAGTGTACTGTCGGAATGAGATGAACGACCTGTGCTCCATTTGCATACAAACACCTCAAGAAGTAACCCACATCTCTAGCAACCGAGTAAATCCTCACTCTATGCATACTGCCTCCACCACGAATAGAAAACCCAAATCATTCCATGATTTCTTGTATTCCTATAAAGTATAATACATCACGCATCTATAAATTTCTTTACTCGAGTCATCCTCGAAACCAACCTCTTCAAGTCACAACCGATCCGCAAGTATACCTTAGATCAAAACTAGTATAACACATGACCATGTAATCTAATCGCCGATAGTACACTCCCCCACTTAGCTCGAAGCCATAGACCCCAACATCCGAAAACCCCACAATACCTTTACTCCATAACTACCATAGTTACGCACTATAATTCCACTAAATCCTCTAGAAACTCATGTAACACAAATAATAAAATACCTCAAATCATCTACTGAGATCACATTCAACCTCGTGACAGTCAAGCCAACTTTCTCAAGCTATCCAAACTCAAATTTCAACACACATAACCTATTGGTAAAAGAAACTTTCCATAAAACATCATAAGAAACACACATTCGTAGACTACCCTGCAGGTGATAACCCACATGCTCAGCCTCAAACCGGCATCTCTCTACACCATACCATGGTTATCACCACTATGAAATTGTAAAATCTTTCGGAGTCGAAGCTCGTCAACAAGACATAAGAATCTACTTCATCCCACAAATGAAAAACTTGAAAGATCCCTCAACACGCTCATAACTCGAGACCGTAGAACATATCAAATGAATCACCCATAAACCTTTCCACATCCAAAGTAAACTCTTATCGTCCCACACGCCGCACCGCATCTATCATGCCATCATATGAAAACATGAGAATTCCATTATCAACTTTGAAACACAAGCAGGACACTTACTTCACCAGCTATAAACCTTCCACTTGATCCCATGCAGGAGAAAATCTTAACATGCAACATTCTCCTCGTGCTCGTAGAAGACATCTGTCTTAAGCCATGGTAGAAATTATTGAGAACTCTTCAAAAACCATTTGCACAAAATCAAACCATCATAACTGAATCTCTCCAACTCAACCAAGTCATACAGGTCACCAAACCCAAGAGTATTGCCACCAAACACTGGGAAAGTCGCACTACATCAGAAGAGCTAGAAAATGTTATCATGCTGACCCGACTCACTACCAAGCTAACCCATTTCCTTGAAGTCCCTCAAATTACCTTCAAGAAAACACTTTTCCTTGCTTGTACACTATGATCCTTAACCCCAATCTTACCACAAGAGATCCTATTACGGAACAACATCGTTCTAAAGCCCATAACCCACTACATTCTCTCTTAAGCACTCAAAATACAGCATAAGAGATACATACTCTGAAGAGACCTTATGTGATCTGAAGTTATTTTTCTAACCTCCATGATACTAAAATGTAATATCCATAATGATACCGAAATACCGCGAGTCTCGACACCATCCAAAGTGAATCTCACATCTTATCCCTTTACCAATCCGAAAAATTCTCAAATACCACATATGAATGTTGAACCCAGTAGAACCTTCTCGGGAGTCATCCACCCTATTCTGATCTCAAATGTACCGTTCAAACGAAATGAACGACCTGTTCTCCATTAGCACACAAACACCTCAAGAAGTAACCCACATCTCTAGCAACCGCTGAATAAATCCCCACTCTATGCACACTACCTCAACCACGAATAGCAAACCCAAATCATTCCATGATTTCTTGTACTCCTATAAAGTATAATACATCATGCATCTATAAATTTCCTTACTCGATTCATCCTCGAAACCAAGATCTTCAAGTCACAACCGATCCGCAAGTATACCTCAGACCAAAGCTGGCATAGCAGACCATGCAATCTAATCGTCGATAGTAGACTCCCCCACTTGGCTCGAATCCATAGACCACAACATCCGAAAACCCCACAATACCTTTACTCCATAACTACCATAGTTTCACACTATAATTCTACTAAATCCTTTAGAAACTCATGTAACAAAAATCATGAAATACCTTAAATGATCCGTGAAGATCATATTCATCCTCGTGACAGTCAAGTCAACTTCCTCAAGCGATCCAAACTAATTTCAACACATATAACCAATTGGTAAAAAGAAACTCTCCATAAAACATCATACAAAACACACATTCATAGACTACCCTGCAGGTGATAATCCACTTTCTCAGTCTCAAACCAGCATCTCTCTACACCCTATCATGGTTACCACCCCTATGAAATTGTAAAATCTTCTCGAGTCTAAGCTCGTCAACAAGACATAAGAATCTACTTCATCCCACAAACGAACAACATGAAAGATCCCTCAACATGCTCATAACTCGATATCATACAACACATCAAATGAAGCACCCATAAACCTTTCAACATCCGAAGCAAATTCTTCTTGTCCCATCCAAATCATCTAAGCATAGTCCTTAGTCAAATAATACTCACATATAGTTGTCCAACCACTCACTGAGCCATCAATGTCACTCCTAGGGACGATACCAGACATATAAGTCCAAATGCACATACTCACACAACTGAACTACTCAGCTAAAGCTGCATTCTAAACCTGGCCTTCACGTCCTCCAGACTGGCCCATAACCATAACATAGAGAATACATCTCGTATCTCATCCATGGAATCACAAGAATTGATTTGATGTGTTGTACGTTCTCGAGTTATGAGCATGTTGAGGGATCTTTCACATTGTTCATTTGTGGGATGAATTAGATTCTTATGTCTTGCTGACGAGCTTAGACTCGAGAAGATTTTATAATTTTATAGTGGTGGTGACCATGGTAGGGTGTAGAGAGATGCCTGTTTGAGGCTGAGGAGGTGGGTTATCACCTGCAGGCTAGTCTACAAATATGTTTTTCTTATGATGTTTTATGGAGAGTTTCTTTGTACCAATAGGTTATATATGTTGTAATTTGATTTGAATAGCTTGAGAAAGTTGGCTTGACAGTCACGAGGATGAATGTAATCTTAACAGATGATTTAACGTATTTCATGATTTGTGTTACATGAGTTTCTAGAGGATTTAGTGGAATTATAGTGCTGAACTATGGTAGTTATGGAGGAAAGGTATTGTGGGGTTATCGCATGTTGTGGTCTATGGCTTCGAGACAAGTGGGAGATTCTACGATCGACGATAAGATTACATGGTCATGTGTTATGCTAGTTTTGGTCTGACATATACTTGCGTTTCGGTTGTGACTTGAAGAGGTTGGTTTCGACGATGACTCGAGTAAGAAAATTTATGGATGCGTGATGTATTATACTTTATAGGAATACTGGAAATCATGGAATGATTTGGTTTTTCTATTCGTGCTAGAGGTAGTGTGGATGGAGTGGGTATTTACTTGGTTGCTAGATATGTGGGTTACTTCTTGAGGTGTTTGTGTGCTACTGGAGAATAGATCGTTCGGCTGGTTTCGGCGGTGCATTTGAGATAAGAATAGGATAGATGACTCTCGAGAAGGTTCTACTGAGTTCAAGATTCGTATGTGGTATTTGAGGAATTTTTGGACTTGTAAATGGCTAAGATGTGAGTTTCACATTAGATGGTGTCGAGACTCGCGGTATTTCGGTATCGTTATGGATTTTATATTTTTGTATCATGGAGGCTACATAAATAACTTCATATTCACATAAGGTCTCATTAGAGTAGGATCTCGGATGTGGTATTTTGAGTGCTTAAGAGGGAATGCAATGGCTTATGGGATTTAGGAAGAACTGGTTCCATGGCAGGATCTGTTTTGGTGAGCTATGGGTTAAGGATCATAGTATACTAATAAGGAAAAGTGTTAACTTGAAGGTATTGGTAGTGAATCAGGTCGGCATGATAATAGATATGATTGGTTCTTCTAACTCTTCCGATGTGGTGCGCTTTCCCGGTGTTTGGTGGCAATACCCTTGGATTTGGCGATCTGCGTGACTTGGTTGAGTTAGAGGGATTCAGTTAATACGGCTTGATTTTGTGCAAATGGTTTTCGAAGAGTTCTCGATAATTTCTACCATGGCTAGGGATGGATGTCTTCTACGGGCATGAGGAGTATGTTGCATGTTGTGATTTTCTCCTGGATGGGATCAAGTGGAAGGTTTATGGCTGATGGAGTAAGTGTCATGCTTGTGTTTCAAAGTTGATAATGGGATTCTCGTATTTCCATATGATGGCATGATAGATGCGGTGCGACGTGTGGCATTGAGATTTGCATGTACAAGGTTGCAGTTTGGTTTTGAAGGTAAGGTCATGAATTTTAGACAACACAAATAGTTTCAGATGTTTAGAACAATGGTGGCGCTATCTGGTATCACCTGAGATGAGTGTGCATTTCAAAAAGGCGCATGGTGTTGTGGCTTTCAGATGCTTGATTGGTATTATGATACTCGCCTGGTTGATCGACTATTTATGTTCAGATTTTCTTATGTGGCATAGAAGAATTATAGAATTATTTAGTGAGAGGATTAAGTATGAGGGTTGTGTGTCATTCGAGTGGTAGAGTTGGGATCGGATATGGTGATTTATGTATTCTAGGGATTTGGGAGACTAGGAGGGTTCTTAGAGGCAGATTGTTCCTTAGTTGTGGAGGTGAAGGTATGTTAAGAGGTTGATGGCTGATTGAATATGTTATGGATAAGTTATTATGGAATTTTCGAGGGTTATTTATATATTTGTGGATGACCGAGGTTGATTTTGGGGCCTATTGGCAGTTCAAATAAGGATGTGTATTCTATTCCGGGTTGGATCCGTTGACGCAATACAATCATTGTTAAATGATGTGTTATCGGTCAGAGTTGATCCTATTCGTGTTTGTTATGTTCCATGTATGGCTTTTCTATGCTATAACGGATTGTGAGACTATTGACATTTACACACATGATGCGGTTATGTTAGAGCCTTGTAGCGAAACTCGAGCGAGATGGTTCATGGAGTGTTGAATGGTTGATCGCTCCTTGGTTATGGTCTTTCCTGTTTATAGTATATTGTGTTATCCATTTGTCCATGGTTATGGTCGTGCACATCGTGTGTTTGTTATTGATTTGCATATGGTTGTTGATTTTGAGCATTATGGCTCGAGGTATTTCATGTGGACCAGTGTTTGGATTGGGTCACGCATAGCATCAGAGTTATGTTAGGATGTGATCATTTGTGTTGATTTCGTGTGTTTTCGTTCTTCTCTATGTGATGGGTTCATAGCATTGCGTTTGTGGTGGTTTTTTGTTGAGCTTGAAAAATGGTTCTCTCATTTGATACTCTTTCCATTTTTGGGCACATTAGAGTTGTTGCTCGTTTGGTGCATGGATTGCATGGTATGTAGCTCTATATGTTATTGGTGTGGCATGTCGGTCGAGGAACTTGTACTGGATGAGACGAGGTTATTGAACTTGGAATGAGGAATATCGGGATTGATTGAGGTATGTTTGGAGATAGGATGATGTCATTACTCAGCCTAGAAATTGGGCTATAGTTCTTATCAAGCGAGAAAGCTCCATGAGTTATTGATCGGATGGGTGGTTATGATTTTCTACGTGTTTCTTTCATCATTTGGCAGTGTACGAAGGTTTAAAATAAAGTTTTATTTGATATGAGGTTTGCTACCTGTACCAGATTTGTTATTGAACAGCTATTGTGGCCTAAAATTATTACTATGAGTATTTGAGTTATGTGGTATATCATGTGATTACATCTTGGGTTATGGTTATGGATTGATACAACTTGTTCATACTTACACAGTGTGTAGATGCGAGAATCGGGTCTTATAATGAATTCGGATGTTGGAAATTGGGTTCTAAGGTCTACGTGCTAAGGTTGAAGTAAGGATCTTTAGTTAAGTTGTGTTGTTACACATACGTTGTTTGGGGTGACGTAGGATTACACATGGTATGGTCATGGTGAGTTTATACAGTAAATTGATGGCTTTGGAATGACTCTTGGTATGTTCGAGGACAAACATATGTTTATATGGGGGAGAATGTAATGACTCGACGGGTAAATTTTAGCATTTGCATTATGTTGGGTGGTTCTAGGGAATGAGTAGCTTCGCATGATGTATTATTACTCGTGTAAATCGTCTTCTTTGGTTTCGGGTGATTCCGGATTGATTTGGAAGAATGATTCTCATTTTAGACGCTTTAAGTTGGAAAAGTTGAACAAATTTGACTTTTGTGTATTTGATCTTGGATCAGAGTTTTTATAGTTCCGTTAAGTTTGGATGGTGATTTTGGACTTGGATCTATGCCCGGATTTGCATTTGGAGGCTTCTAGAAGGCTTTGGCCATAATTTGCGAAAGTTGGCAATCTAAAGGTTTGGAAGGTTCATAAGTTTGACCTGGAGTTGACTTTGATGATATCGGGTTCGGATTGTTATTTTGGGAGTTGGAATAGATTTTTATGTCATTTGGAACTTGTGTGCAAAATTTGACGTCATTCTGAGTTGATTTGATACAGTCTGGCATAGGTTTTGGAAATTAAAAATTCATTAAGTTTGAGTTGAGGTACGATTCATGGTATTATGTTGTTATGTATAGTTTTAGATCTCGAATAGGTTTGTATTATATTTTTTGACTTGTTGGCATGTTCGGACAGGGTCCCGAAGGGCTCAGGTGAGTTTCAGACGAGTTTCAGACCATTTTGTGCCATGTTATTAATGCTTGTTTTTGCTGATTTCTGGTGTTTCAGTTGTTTTTCGTGATCGCGATGAACAATCCGAGATCGTGTAGGATAAGTCTGGAGATGGGATATTTTCTCTTTCACATTTGTGACTGCATGATCGCATTCTCGTAGGTTGTGGGTACTTGAGCATCGCGTTCGCACTATGGTTTCGCATTTAAGAGCTTGGAGCTGGAGGTATTGTCTTAGTGTTCATGCAGTCTACGCCGCGTTCGCGAAGGTTTGATTGAGATGTGCATCGCGTTCGCGAGGCCTGTGTAGTGAAAGTGAAGGGTAATTCTGTTGTTGGCTAAGTTTGTGCTTCACGAACGCAAAGCTTATTTCGCGTTTGCGAAGGGTTTTCTGGGGCAGATTTATAAGTGCTCTATTTTCGGACATTGAGTTATTTTATCACATTTTGAGTTGGGGAGCTCGAATTTGGGCGATTTTGAAGAGGACTTTCACCACATGTATTGGGTAAGTATTTCTGACTCGGTTTTGACTATATTCCATGATTCCATCTTTGATTTTGTCATTTGATTGATGATTTTAAAATAGAAATTGGGAGTTTTTGTCTAAACTTTCCTAAAATGAATAATTAGATTTTGAACATCGATTCAAAGTTGGATTAGAGTGAAATTTTTATGGTTCGACTCGTGTTCGAATGGGTTCTCAGAAATTGTGAGTTTTGTCGGGTTTTGAGGTGCGGACCTGGGTTGACTTTGAGTATTTGATTAAAAATTTGACCTTTATCGTTTGGGTTTGATGCCTATGGGATATTTGATATTTTTGAGTTACATTTGGTTAGTTTCAAGCCGTTTGGAGAATAATTTGCATGGGATGTCATTTCTAGAGTATTATTTGACTTTCTCGGTATTTGATTTGGCTTGTTCGAGATAAGTAACATATCTAAACTTGGATATGAAGGTAATTATCACTGAGAACTTTGATGTTTGAGATGTGTTGGGGGTGACGCACATGCTAGGTGGTGGACGTGTGTGCGTGTTTATGATCTAGGTAGTTTGTAGGTAGCTATTTACCGTAGCCGTAGTCATACTGTTTCAGTCATGATAGTTATATCCTCATGATATATCTCTGCCTCTGTGGATTCTTGATATGCTATCTCTCATGTTATTGGTGTCTTTGTACCTGACACGAGTTTAAACTGTATTTGAGGCACATTGTGGTATTAAGTATTATATGATTGAATTATATTTCTATGATATGTTGACATATTGAGACTTAAGCGGATTGATAACTGATGTGGGCTGTAGATACGTGTTGCGAGTTATGTTGGATCGAGTTGCACACAACAATTATATTGTTATTGAGGTGACGCGTACGCCAGGCCCCGCATTGGGCTAAATATTACCGAATTTAAGGCTACGCGTGCACCAGGCCCCACGATTGGGATATGTTATTATGATTAGCGCTTGGGCAGGATCCGCCTTCGGAGTCTGACATACCAGCAGCGAGCGCAGGCATAATGTTCTATATACGTGCTTTGATGAGGGGCATTTATGCCAAGTACCCCTACAGTACAAAGTGTTACCATGTGTGATGGTAAGGGCCTTGTGTCAGGCACCGTGAGCGTGCTAAGAGTGGTTATTCTTGATGGTTTCATTATGATGGTATTGAGTTGACACGAATATTTGACATGTAGGCATAGAGATGTACTTTCCTCATGGTAATTTGTAAACGAAAATTCTTATCTGATGTTGTGAATTATAAAATGCAATTCTTTTGATAACCTCATGTTTAGTTAATTTCGGTGGCAAGATTTGGACTTCGATTATCATACTTGAAAAACATGTCTACTTTTCTGTAACTATGACCGAGCTAAGCATAATATTGTTCTGAGTTGTTTACTGTTTCCAACATTATCATATTTCATGTTATTATTTATTTTTGATGTTGGACTGCGGATATCTTCCGAGCTTGTCACTACTTTCAACATAAAGTTAAGTTTGTTACTTAATGTGTACATGAGATCAGTTGTGCTCATACTATACTTCTGCACCTTGCGTGCAGATCTTGGAGTCGATGTTGCTGTGTATGGTGGAAGCTGACATTAAAGATGTGCTTGCTTTCCGGACATAGCTGTCACTTGTCATTGGTAACATTAGATTTGTAAAGTATATTTATATATATTTTGAATAGATGATGTACTTAGTTCGTACCAGCTTTATAAATTCTTATTCTTAGAAGCTCATGACTTGTACTATCAGTCCTCGGGTTATTATATAATGTTTAGTTATTTCATTTATTGGTCCCTTATTATTCTCAACTGAATTTTGTTGATTGTTAGTTGGCTTACTTAGCGAGTTAGGTTCGGTGTCATCAAGACTAATGTATTTTGTATTGACACAAATTTTCAATAGTAAAAATAAAATTGCAAAGAGAGGGGAAAAAAGGAAAAAAGAAAAAAAGTGTGCCCATGATTGTGTATCAATGAAGTAGGGGCAGGGGCATACGGACAGCGACATAGCGCGTAAGGTGTAATAGCATAGCAGCCTCCTCTCTCTCTCTCTTGTAATATTGTATCTATATCAGTCAAACCCACCAAGTTTGACTCATAAATAAATCCCTATTTTTATTTCTAACAAAATATATCACATTTTCCACGGTCAAAGCTCTTTACAGGTGCTTGGAAGATTCTTAAATCCACATAATAATAATAATAATAATAATAATAATAATAATAATAATAATAATAATAATGTAACAAAAGAAAGAATGAAAAGCAGCATAGCGCCTTGCAGAATACGTGTTCATTTTTCCTTTTAATCCACAAAGTCAAGACCATCATATAATCCAATCTCTTTCTTCTACTACTAATAGTAATAATAATGGCAGCTTCTTCAACAATCATAGACACATCCTCAATGCAGAATTCAAGTTTCTCTTCTTCATTCACTGATCTTCTTGCTTCTGATGATTATCCAACAAAGAGCAAAGGACTTGCTGATAGGATTGCAGAGAGGAGTGGTTGTGGAGTTCCAAAGTTTAAGTCACTTCCACCTCCTTCACTACCCCTTTCTCCTCCTCCTTTTTCTCCTTCCTCTTACTTTGCTATTCCTCCTGGCTTAAGCCCTACTCAACTCTTGGACTCCCCAATTCTTTTGTCTGCCTCAAACGTAAGTCACAACCTTTTTGGTATTTTTGTTACTTACTTCATTGGATTATTGATGTTAAAAAATGAAATTTTATTTGCATGCAGATTCTTCCATCTCCAACAACAGGGACATTTCCAGCTCAGGCTTTTAACTGGGAGAGCAGTTCCAATAGCCACCATCAGGGTGTCAAACAGGAAGACAAAAACTACTCTGATTTCTCTTTCCAGCCCCAATTTGGACAATCTTTTGCATCAGTTTCTCCGTCCCAAACTAATCATGTCCCTTTGGTATGTTTTGAACTCTCTGATTATTTATTTTTGTGTCTGACTTGTCAATACCTTCTAATTTTCTTGTGCACAATATATCAGGGGAAACAATATCAAGAATCAAGAAAGCAGAATGATGAAAATTATAATGGAACAAGTGAATTCAACACCATGCAGAGAAGTAACCAATATAACAAGCAATCATCAAGATCAGAAGATGGGTACAATTGGAGGAAATATGGGCAGAAACAAGTGAAGGGTAGTGAAAATCCAAGAAGTTACTATAAATGTACTTTCCCAAATTGTCCCACAAAGAAAAAAGTAGAGAGGTCTTTCCATGGGGAAATTACTGAAATTGTGTACAAGGGTAATCACAACCATCCAAAGCCGACTCAGTCTACTAGGAGATCCTCCTCTTTAGCCGTCCAACCTTGCAATGAAATCCCAGATCATCACTCATATGGTTCAGCTGCAACACCTGAGAATTCTTCCATTTCATTTGGGGATGATGATCATGAGAAGAGTAGGTCAAGAGGAGATGATTTCGATGAAGAAGAAGAAGAACCAGACTCCAAAAGATGGTAAGGAAAACCATCATCATTAATCACCAAGATCAAACTAGTGCTGTTATGTTATTGAATTTTTGGCTAATGCTAACATTAATTTTTCAGGAAAAGAGAAAGCGAAAGTGAAGGTTTATCAGCACCAGGAAGCAGAACAGTAAGAGAACCTAGAGTTGTAGTTCAAACTACAAGTGATATTGATATTCTAGATGATGGTTATAGATGGAGGAAGTATGGTCAAAAAGTAGTCAAAGGAAATCCTAATCCAAGGTAAAACCTCCTCACCTTTCATAAATTTGTCTCACTTTTGTTTAGAATCAACCTAATTTGTTTAACTATGTAATGTAATAGGAGCTACTACAAATGCACAAGTCCAGGATGTCTAGTAAGAAAACATGTCGAACGAGCATCACAAGATATAAGATCAGTCATAACAACTTATGAAGGAAAACACAACCATGATGTTCCAGCAGCTAGGGGCAGTGGCATAAGCCGACCTGTCGCACCAACCATTACTTACAACAATGCCATCCCCATAAGGCCTTCTGTCACATCTCAAATTCCATTGCAACAACAATCTCCCTTTACACTTGAGATGTTGCACAAGCCTAGTAATTATAATGGTTTCTCAGGATATGCAACTTCAGAGGATTCATATGAAAACCAACTTCAGGACAATAATGTGTTTTCCAGAGCAAAGGACGAGCCTCGAGATGACATGTTTATGGACACATTGCTGTGCTGAATACTCTTGGTCATCTTGATAGTTGGAACATAAAATAAATTTTTTTAACCTTTTGTTTTTTGGGTAAAGAATATGTTGGTTTCACTTCATTTGTCAATCATCATATATCTACTTTTATTTTTTTGTGGGTGTGTGTACATTTTGCCTAGGAAATTTGCTGGTTGTAAATTCAGTGAAATGCAGTGTAGAAGCTCACGTGTACCACTATTATGGGGTGTGTTCTTTAGGATAGGAATGTAAAGCCCCAATTCATGACATATATATGACATTGATTCTTTCTTTCTTCATTACTTGTCAAAAATTTTCATGCTTTATGTATTATTAGAAGATTGCAATCTTTCAGGATTCTGGTAAACTGAAAATAATTTGTCTGCCTAACAAGTTTTGCAGTAAAATTTTGAGTGCAAGATAGTGCCACTATTAAACTTTAATTTTAGACCCCGTACCGCCCCTGGACAGTAGATAACTTGTCGCTTTAGATACTTTTTTTGGTCATTTGGTTAGATGCCAAATTATGAGATAGGCACGAGAAGACTTTGTTAGATTCAGCCCCTCTAATCTATCTCCTTTCCTTTCCTAGTTCCTTCCCACCAGCCAACAGAGGAGAATAAATGAAAAATCAAACAATCAGAACCCCACAAGACACGCAAGCACAGACGAAATTGTTACGTAAGAAAGAAGCATAAAAGTTGCCAAACAGAGCCCCATAATTCGCGCAACTTTTTAATTCAATTTTGCTTTTTTCTGGGCAAGATAATTCGGCCGAGTTGATACGATTTTTTTTCGCTCCGTCATGTGACACAAGCAAAATGATGACACGTAATTGAAGCGGTTGCGGACCCATGATCATGGAAGTCAAGACCCGGGAGGCAAATAATCGTGGTCGAGACTGCCTATTCAGTTTGAAACAACCCAACCAAACGAGTGTTGCTCCCAAACGCACACGCAAGTATATGTGGTCGTAGCAAGTAATATAATGTTAAATCGAATGTCGAACCCACAGAATCTTGTGTAAACTACTCACTAATTCACCATAATTGTTATTTAATCAAGCCAAAATAAAATCCAGGAACGTAACTATTTTATACTACGATTCTATGAAATAATTAATTATCAAGTGACAAGAGTATGATTGTATATTCAATAGAGACAAATATTCCAGGGTTGTGATCAATTCACCACTCATATTGCATTCTAATTAACTCTCCCTTTCATATAATTCACTCATGGTTGCTAATTAATCGATAAATGCTCTCATAGCCTTCTCCCGAAGCACTACTCGCCTATTCTCAATATATTAACGCATATATTCCTATGAAATTAATCTATTCGAACGCACTAAGATTACGATGTTTAATTAAGCACGGTGACTAGGCATATTCCTATCCTAACCACAAATCCGCTCCCCTGAAGGGTTAAGATCGCGCTCTCTTCAATTCTTCTCTAATCTATATACGGCTTTCCCAAGCATAACATAGATAGTATATAGAACTAAATTGCTGGCCAGACAATTAAGCAATTAAGCGCAGAATTTTTGAAACAACCATATATTGAGTGAACTATAATCAAGGTTAAATTAGTAACGAATAACAATATTCATGGCTAAACCACAACCCCAGAACAATGGGTGTTTAGCCACTCATGCTAGAATCAAACAATTGCATAAGTGTTGCATAAATTGAAAATACTAGAATAAGATGAAGAAAACTGAGAAATCCTTCGCTTCCTAATGATCCCGTGTGTATCCTCTCTCCAAAAATGGCATCCTCCCTCAAAGTTGTATTTTTGGGTCTATTTATATGTTTGAGACAAACCCTAAACGTGTAGGAGACTTCTATTCAAACCAGGAAACACTTAAAATCTTCAAAACTCGGATTTGACCGGACCAGGGACCAGGCTTTATGGCCCAAACGTCCGGATAAAGCGTGGCCAGGCCTGGCGTTAGGGCTCTAACGCCCCCCAAACGCCTGGTCCTACCAGGTTTTATAGCCCAAATGCCCAGCTATAGCCTGGTATGACCAGGCTTTACAGCTAAAACGCCCGGCTATAGCCCGGTTCACTCCTTTTTGACTCTTGAGCGTATTTTTGATGTTTATGCATACATTTAGCTCGGCTTCCATCTCCAATTCACCTACACATGAAATAGACTCCATTATGCACATACGACGTGTATTTTTATCATTAACGCACATAAAATGTAAGGCACATAATGCTTTAAACCATGAATTCTAGCCACGCATCAATGAGCATACAAAATACTTTCAGCGCTAAATGCAATTGTACCTGGCAGTGGCGGAGCCAGAATTTTCTTTAAGGGATATCAAAATATATAAAAGTAAATATTTTTTTACCTACCTACACAGTGTATTTTTCTCACGAAGAGGTGACATTTGACACCCCTTCTTATAAGGTGGCTCTGCCACTGGTACCTGGAGCCTTTCCTAGCCTCCGTCTATTCTGCAATTAGGGTTGTCGTTAGGGAGGATCTCGCTATCCCACTAACAGCATAACTAGCATGCATACTGAGAACTTGGAACAACATCGTCACATCTAGGCTATAAATACTTCAATTAGCTCATTTGTAAGACACATGTGATAACACATAACATTGTATGATCACTTGTTGTATTCTTATTCTATTCATTAGCAAGATTATCTTTCTCTCTTATTGATATTGTATTCGACTTCATCACATCCGCTTCAGAAATCAACAATTAATAGGATTTCTTTTATCTTAATTATTCACCGTAGTTGTACTCGCGCGATGCGCGGTCTATATTAAAAAATATTAATTAAATTAAATTGTGAACGAACTTGTTTGAACATATTAGATCGTATTAGTTTAATAAATGAGATCGTATTAGTTTGAACATATTAGATCGTATTAGTTTAATAAATTTAAATTGCCATCTTATTTGTGAATATAATATACTCAATAATAAAATCTCTATTAAATTAAAGGGACTTATATAATTATTGGATAACTTTTTTGTTCTATATTTTTTCTTTATTCTATTATCCAATGCTTAATATTTTTACATTATTACTAAAAACTTTTATTAGCATATTACTTTAATTAGCATATTATTTTGTTTAATATTTCTTGGAACAACATCACCCCATGTTGGCTACAGATACCTCAATTAGCTCATTTGTAACACACATGTGATAACACATAACATTGTATGATTACTTATTGTATTCTTATTCTATTCATTAGCAAAATTATCTCTCTCTTATCGATATTGTATTCGATTTCAACGCAGCCGCTTCAGAAGCCAACAATTAATAGGATTTCTTTTATCTTAATTATTCATTCCATTTATCATTATTATTCTTAGATTTACTGTACGCGCTTCGGATTAATCTGTCTGCTAGAGGTCTTAAAATATAAATTCAATTGCTTATTTGAAATTAAATGCTTGGGTTAAACAAGTAACACCCTTAATAGTTGAAGTGTTGGTAAAGTATTTTAAAAAGATTACTGTTAGGAGAGTATTATAAGTAAATTGATAATGTTATAAATAGAACTCTATTTAGAGTGAATGTCTATCTTTTAGAGAGTTCTACTTTGTGGTTAAGTCATTTTTCTCTTATAAATAGAGGGGTCTTACCCCATTGTAAATCATCCCAAAAATTCAATAAGAATTTCCTCTCTCTCTTTCTCTGCAATATTGTTCTTGTTCTTTATTGTTTCATAACACGTTATTAGCACGAGGCTCTACCGTCTCAAGAAGCTCTTTGAGAAGATTAAGGTATAATTTTTCTCCTCTCCTTTTCTTTTAATTATGACTGACATTATGAAAAGAAAGTTGGTTACCCTTGAAATTTCGGGCAAGAACTATATGACATGAGTGTTGGATGCTGAAATCCATTTATATGCAATGAGTCTTGGAGACGCCATTAAAGATAAAAATAAAGCATCTACCCAAGATTGTGCTAAGGCATTGATTTTCTTGCGCCATCACCTTGATGAAGGGTTGAAAATAGAATATCTCACAGTCAAAGATCCACTTGTTTTGTGGAATGACTTAGAGGAAAGATATGAAAACTTAAAGTTAGTCACTCTTCCACAAGCACGATATGATTGGGCTCATCTGAGGATCCAAAACTTTAAGTCTGTTTCTGATTATAATTCTGCGATGTTCAGAATTACTTATAAATTGAAACTCTGTGGAGATACTATCACTGATTATGATATGCTTGAAAAAACGTTTACAACGTTTCATGTTTCCAATATGGTCTTGCAACAACAATACCGAGAGAAAGGTTTCAAGAAGTACTCAGAGTTGATTTCTCTTCTCCTTGTGGCTGAGCGAAATAATGACTTGCTCATGAGAAATCACGAAAATCGACCCACTGGGTCTACACCATTGCCTGAAGTGAATGAAGTGTATTCCCATTATGCCAAACGTGAGAAAGGTCGTGGCCCTATTAATGGTTGTCGTCATGGCCGTGGACAAGGAAGAAATTTTCCTGGTGTTAATCATCCCCCAAAGAAAAATAACCACCAAAAGTGGAAAGAGAAATATGAGAAGCCAAAGGCAAATGGTTCAGAGACTGAATGTTATCGTTGCAGTGAAAAAAGCCATTGGACAAAAATTTATCGTGTACCAAGACATTTGGTTGAGCTTTATCAAGCATCTCTAAAGAATAAAGGCTCTGAAGCTAATTTTTTCTATGATAATGAATTTGACATCACCCACTCAGATGTGGCAGACTTCTTTGAGCGCCCTGATGAAAAATTAGACCACTTGATCGGTGATGGATCTGTGGTTAAAGATGATTGATTAGTTTAATCTTTATTTTTGCCTATTCGTAGTAGTTAATGAATAAACATCATGTAATCACAGTTCTTTATATGAGTAGTCATTAATATCAATTAGTATTATTTATTTTATAAATAAAGTTAGTTCGTTTTAGCAGAATGTAATTCTAGAATCATTTGTTATTTCGTCAGCACCTAATGGTTTTAATACATTACCTAACATGACTAATATGCTACTATATAGTGTCATTATACTGTCACGCAATCTAAATAAATTATCTACCACTTTAAAATATATCACGTTGTTCTCTTGATTGTCGTATTTGATTAAATCATTCACTGGGTATCCATGTATACATCATAAGTTGGAAAACCACTTTTATAGCCATGTACAACTTTCCCATAACAAAGTGCACATACTAAAACAAAAATACAGTTGATATTATGTAAAAGAATTATTTTTTTTCTGAAAATACTAATATTTATTTGTATATTTCCTTTGTTTGTCAAACCATGTGAAGCAAATATGGATATCTCACAAAACAAATTTGGATCAAAATTTAATTGTAAAAATATTTGCTTAGTTGATTCATGTACGACACATACAATATTCAAAGAGAAGAAATATTTTTCTCACTTAAGTATGTGTAAGACAGATGTTACTATAATTTTTGGTAGTAGTAAATTAATTGAAGACTCTGGAAAAGCTACTATAACTCTGCCTAAGGGAACAATACTTATCATAGAGAATGTTATGTTCTCCTCCAAGTCCAAGAGGAACTTGTTGAGTTTTAAAGATATCTGTCGAAATGGATATCATATTGAGACAGTGGATGAGAATAATCTTGAATATCTCATCATTACCAAGAATGTCTCTGGCCAAAAGAGGGTTATTGAGAAGTTCCCGTCTTTATCTTGTGGCCTCTATTGGACAAGAATTAGGTCAATTGAAGTACATTCTATTGTAAACCATAAGGTTACTGGTTCCAATACTTTTGTACTTTGTCATGATCGATTGGGACACCCTGGATCAATTATGACGAGATGAATTATAGAAAACTCAAATGGGCATCCATTAAATAATTTAAAGATTCTTTTAAATAATGAATTTTCTTGCACTTCTTGTTATCAAGGCAAGTTAATTATAAGACCATCACCAACAAAGGTTGCGATTGAGCCCCCTGCATTTTTGGAACGTATACAAGGGGACATTTGTGGACCTATTCACCCACCTAGTGGGTCCTTCAGATATTTTATGGTCTTAATAGATGCATCCTCTAGATTGTCTCGTGTGTGCCTATTGTCATCTCGCAACCTCGCGTTTGCAAAATTAATGGCACAAACAATTCGATTACGGGCACAATTCCCCGATAATCCAATTAAGTCTATTAGACTTGATAATGCTGCTGAGTTTTCATCCCAAACATTTAATGATGATTGCTTATCAATTGGGATAAAAGTGGAACATCCTGTAACTCATGTTCACACTCAAAATGGCCTTGCTGAGTATTTAATTAAACGTCTGCAATTAATAGCAAGACTGTTACTCATGAAAACGAGGCTGCCCACTTCTTTTGGGGTCATGCCATTTTACATGCAACAATGCTAGTTCGTCTCAGACCGACAAATTATCATAAATATTTCCCGTTTCAATTAGTTTTGGGTCATGAACCTAATATATATCATTTAAGAATTTTTGAATGCGCTGTATATGTGCTTGTAACACCTCCATATCGCACCAAAATGGGTCCCAAAAGAAGGTTAGGAATATATGTTGGGTTTGAATCGCCCTCCATTATTCGCTATCTTGAAACATTAATGGGGGATTTATTCACTGCTCGATTTGCAGACTGCCGATTTGATGAGACACTTTTCCCAAAATTAGGGGGAGAAATTGGTGAAACCAAACGGGAAATTTTGTTGAAAAATCCATCATTATCTCATCTTGATCCACGTACCTCTACTTGTGAAAAAGAGGTGCAAGATTATTTATTTGTAAAGAATAGCAAATCAAATGCCAGACGCATTACAGATTTGAAAAGGATAACAAAATCACATATCCCTGCTGAGAATGTTCCAATCCGTATTGATGTCCCTATTGGACAATCTTCTAGTGTCATAGCTAATGATTCAAAAGCACGCCTAAAATGTGAAAGACCATTGGGTTCTAAGGATCAAATTCCTAGAAAAAGAAAAATAAATGATCAAAATGACACTACGAAAGAATCTCACGAAGAAATCCACTATTTAATAAATTTTGAGATTCATGAAGAAAGCATTGAGCCTGAGACTCAAGATAATAAGGAACTATCAATAAATCCAATCGATATTGAGAAAAATTTGAATCGAGTGGATATAGTGGTGGATTATGTCTTTGCATATAATGTTGCATCTAGAATTATGCAAGATAGTGAGGATATTGAACCTCAATATGTTGGATAATGTCGACAAAGACATGATTGGCCAAAATGGCAAGAAGCAATCCAATCAGAGTTGAATTCACTTTTGAAACGTGAAGTTTTTGGACCTGTAGTCCAAACACCTAATGGTGTTAAGACTGTTGGCTATAAATGGGTCTTAATACGCAAGAGGAATGAGAAAAATGAGGTACAAAGTTATAAGACACGCCTTGTTGCACAAGGATTTTCACAAAGGCCTGGTGTCGATTATGAAGAGACATATTCACCCGTTATGGATGCTATAACGTTCCGTTATCTTATTAGTTTTGCTGTCCATGAAAATCTTGACATGCATTTAATGGATGTAGTTACCGCCTACCTTTATGGCTCACTTGATAATGAGATATATATATGAAAATTTCTGAGGGATTTAAAATGCCTAACGCACATAATTCAAAGTCCCGGGAAATATTTTCAATCAAATTGCAAAGATCTTTGTATGGTCTAAAGCAATTAGGACGTATGTGGTATAATCGTCTTAGTGAGTACTTATTAAAGAAAGGTTATATAAAGGATGCCATTTGTCCATGTGTTTTTATAAATAAAACAACATCAGAATTTGTTGTACTTGCCGTATATGTTGATGACATAAATCTTATTGGAACTCCTATAGAACTCCAAAAGGCAATTGATTATTTAAAGAAAGAATTCGAGATGAAAGATCTCGGAAAGACAAAATTATGTCTTGGTTTGCAAATTGAACATTTGGCAAACGGGATTTTTGTGCATCAATCTACCTACATAGAAAAGGTACTGAAACGATTTTACATGGAGGGAGCACATCCATTAAGTACTCTGATGATTGTTCGATCACTTGATGTGAATAAGGGTCCATTCCGACCTCGAGAAGAGAATGAAGAGCTACTTGGTCCTGAAGTACCGTATCTTAATGCAATTGGTGCACTAATGTATCTTGCCAACACTACAAGGCCTGACATAACTTTTTCAGTTAATGTCTTAGCAAGATATTGCTCTGCTCCTACAAGGAGACATTGGGATGGAATCAAACACATGTTACAGTATCTAAAAGGAACTACTGATATGAGCTTATTTTATGGCAATAATTGCAATCCCGATCTTGTTGGTTATGCCGATGCTGGGTGTTTATCTGATCCACACAAGGCCCGATCTCAAACAGGTTATGTTTTTACTTGTGGAGGCACTGTCATATCTTGGCGATCGACTAAGAAATCGATCGTGGCTACTTCATCTAATCATGCAGAGATAATTGCTATTCATGAAGCAAGTCGAGAATGCGTGTGGTTGAGGTCTATAATACATCTTATTCGAGACAAATGTGGTTTGAAATGTGACAAACTACCCACGATTTTGTATGAAGACAATGCAGCATGCATAGCACAATTGAAGGGAGGATTCATAAAAGGAGATAGGACAAAAGACATTTCACCAAAGTTATTTTTCATACATGATCTTCAAAAGAATGGTGATATCAATGTGAAACAAATTCGTTCAAGTGGTAATATGGCTGATTTGTTCACAAAATCTCTACCGACGTCAACCTTCAAGAAGTTAGTGTACAAGATCGGGATGCGAATTCTCAAGGATGTGAATTGATGCTCTCATCAGGGGGAGTTAATGCGCGTTGCACTCTTTTTCCCTTAAAAGGTTTTGTCCCACTGGGTTTTCCTCGCAAGGTTTTTAACGAGGCAACCAAAAGGGGCATTTCTAAACATGTGTACTCTTTTCCCTTTTATAGAATTTTTTTCCCATTGGGTTTTATTTTAGTTCAGGTTTTAACGAGGCACATTATTTGTTGAATAGACATTCAAGGGGGAGTGTTATAAATAGAACTATATTTAGAGTGAATGTCTATCTTTTAAAGAGTTCTACTTTGTGGCTAAGTCATTTTC